>JBBPBX010034651.1:8328-18849 GCA_038048925.1 Garcialebias charrua
ACATAATATATGTGTATATACACATATATACATAATATATATGTGTATACACATATATTGTGTATATACACATAATATATGTGTATACACACATATATTGTGTATACACATATTATATATGTGTATATACACATATATATATGTGTATATATGCAATCCCTTCGGATTGTACGCTCAATGTGAACTCGCAGACGTGCAATTTTCTGTGTCTGGAGGATCATCGTGGAAACTTCAAAGAAT
This sequence comes from Garcialebias charrua, assembly GCA_038048925.1. NCBI lineage: Eukaryota > Metazoa > Chordata > Actinopteri > Cyprinodontiformes > Rivulidae > Garcialebias > Garcialebias charrua. Next base: position 8,569 of record JBBPBX010034651.1, read on the forward strand.
CTGAAAAAAAAATATCTGAAAAAAAAGAAAAATCTGTGGAAATTTAAAAGACCATTACATCAGCATGCTTAGGGATACATCAGTGTTAGTGATAATGTTTAACTTCCTTCTGAAACACGAGTTTATCTTTCCTAGCTGTCATAGTACCTCAAAGCGGAAGCTAGCGAACCGCATACCGCTCAGGCGGATCATATGTGACTTCAGCGCCGTACGTGCAAAGAGCCCATTAAATCTCACCAACGATGTAGCAGCTGCTGAAACAGCACGTCTCTCCTGCGTGTGTAGTTTCCTCATACAATCACAACACAGGCAGTTGTGTTTGTTCTTTTTTCTTCCTTGTTTCACTTTTAAATTCCCTGCAGTCTTTATGAGTTTCCCAGAAATAAAGTTCGCATCGGAAACAACAAGAAAAGTTTCAAGCAACTGGAGATGCCAGACAGTGTCAGAGGATGCCTGGTCACTCTCTGACACTGTCTTTGACACACGAGGCTGTTGTTAGCTAGTCCTTCAGTTTACTTTTTGTTGTTTGTTTGGTTTTTTCCATCATAGTCCTTCCATTTCACTTGTTTCGTCTTTTGTTTACGTAAGTAAACAAAATTTTTGCTTAGTGTTTTGTTAAAAGCAGACAAATACAGTAGAAATACAGACAGAGAAAGCTGAGAAATAGTTTTGTACATTTAAGAGTCAGCCAGCTTGTTTGGCCTGACTCACTTCATCAGCCGAAGAACACAGACCTGCTTCAACTTTGCCACTTGCTATGACCTTCAAACCGCTGTCAACCTCGACCATTGGTTGACTCCAGCCACCCTTGGGCATACTGAACAGGTGGCCCATCTGCATACCAGGAACGATACACTCCATCCATCTGCACCATGTAAGGCATCCTCCTGCACCTGGGTGTTGTTTACAACATCACAGAATCTGCTAAATTTTTTAAATTGATGCTCACTTCAAAGAAAATAGGTCTACCTGAAGTTAAATTAATACCCTGATAATCTGGTCAATATCACACTTCAGTTTCAAAAGTAAACAATTCAACCAAAATAGTTAACTTCTTCTAAATTACTGCTCAGATTAAAACCTAAATTATTTATGTTCAGAAATTCATCATAATTTAGATAAGTGAGGATTTATTCTTGAGTGATTACTGCTGTATTATAGATTGTTGAACCAATAAGTCTAAGAATTACTTTATTTTGTCAGTATATTAGTTTTGTTGTCAATTTTTATTATGTTGGTTGTTGATCGTTCTTTTTCCAGCTGCTAGGGAACAAACCCAGTGTATCTCTTGTGCCGGCCCCAAGCTGGAGTAAATGGTGAGGGTTGTGTCAGGAAGGGCATCTGATGTAAAACACTTTTGCCAAAACTAATATGTGAGTTCATCATAGCAACACCATACCAGATCGGTTAAGGCCTGGGTTAACAATGACCGCCACTGGTGCTGTTGACAAACAGGATGCCAGCAGAAATCATGATACTGCAAAGACCCAGAGGAGGGAAACGTGTCAGAAGACAGAGGAAGAAGAGGAAAGTGAAGAATGTAGGACTGAGGGTTGCAACTCTAAATGTGGGGACAATGACAGGCAAAGGTAGAGAGCAGGCTGACATGATGCAGAGAAGAAAGGTAGATGTTTTATGTGTCCAAGAGACCAAGTGGAAGGGCAGCAAGGCCCGCAGCATTGGAGCAGGGTTCAAACTGTTTTACCATGGTGTGGATAGAAAAAGAAATGGAGTAGGGGTGGTACTGAAGGAGGAGCAGGCAAAGAATGTAGTAGAAGTGAAAAGAGTGTCAGATAGGGTGATGTGCCTGAAAGTAGAAGTACGGTAGAAGGTCTGATGCTAAACATTGTCAGTGGTTATGCTCCACAGGTCGGATGGGATGTGAAGGAGTAAGATATATTTTGGAAATATCTGGATGAAGTGATAGAGAGTATTCCCAGGGAGGAAAGAGTGGTGATTGGAGCAGACCTGAATGGACATGTTGGTGAAGGAAACAGAGGGGATGAGGAAGTGATGGGTAGGTTTGGTGTCAAGGAAAGAAACCAGGAAGGACAGATGGTGGTGGATTTTGCCAAGAGAATGGAAATGGCTATAGTCAATACCTATTTCCAAAAGAGGGAGGAACATAGAGTGACCTATAAGAGTGGAGGAAGGAGTACACAGGTCGACTACATTCTGTGTAGAAGAGGAAACCTGAGGGAGATTGGAGACTGTAAGGTTGTGTCAGGGGAGAGCGTGGCCAGACAGCATTGGATGGTTGTGTGTAGAATGACTGTTGTTGTGAATGTAGCAGTAGAGAAAGATGCCTGATTAGGCTGATGGGTTCCTGGTGCGAACGTCTAGTTGATAAAGTGGGCGTGGTATATAGGCAGCTGCCGCATTCAGTCAGACTGTTCGTCTTCCTGCTCCTGCCGCATGGCTGTGGGTGTTGGCCGTGCAAGGCAACCCATCACTGAGCGTGGTGCGGGCCGGTGTTGATTCCTTCACGGGGTAGGTGTTGTCACTCTCTGCACTATAGCTGATATCAGACAGAAACTCTAAATGAAGGTGTTGTTATAGGTAGAGCGCTGCGGTGCTGGGCTTCTTCCCTCCCTCCGGCTACGAGGATGTGTGTGTACGTGTGTGTGTGTATATGGTTGTGAGGACCAGCGGGTAAGGAAACAATTGTCATTGTAAGCTTTATTTTGTGGCAGCTATATGGAGAGTAGTTATTAATTAACTTTCTTTAGGTCTCCCCACATCGGGACTACTGCTGCTCTGTTTCCGGAGACTGCTGCTTTATGAACATGGACTGTGGTGTCGTCAGCTGTGTTCCCCTTGCAGTGGCACGTAGAGTGTGACGTCAGTGCGGCCACTTGCCCTTTCTACGGCATGTCGAGAGTGCCAGAACCAGTGAAGGGTGAACTGTATAGTTGTGCAAAGCTGTATTTATTGAAGTAACCTGTATGCATTGTATTTATTGTAATTGAGTGTCTTGGGGTTTAAAGGGTTTTTGGGTTTTGTCTATTTAATTGGTATGGTACACATGATTTACATAATTAAAGGATGTTTTTAAGATGTTTTAAGCTCACTGTAAATAAATTATCATGATATATATGAAAGAGTTGTCCCGGATGTTTTAATCATTGCAAAGCGAACTTGCGTGGCCTTAAAGTAAATTCTCTAGGTGAAATTCCCAGGGTGGCGTTGCTGACTGACTTGTTTAATTTATTCATGCTCTCAGGGCATGAGTAATGCCACATTTTTGGCGTTGTTGGTAGGGCGTTTGCATTTGTTTTTTTATGAACATCCGGGACCAGTAGTTTGTGATTTTTCAATACTATATTGGTGGTTGTGTTTTGTTTTTTTCTTTGGTTTATGTTTTTTTGTTTTTTGTGTGCAGATTGGTCGGTCCGGAAGCAGAGCAGTGGTGGTTCCAGCAAATCTTTAAAGTGGTGGGTGGATGAACTTGTAATTATGGGAGAAGAAATTAAAGAACTTAAAGAGTTGGTAGCAAGCTTACAAATTGAAAATGAGCAGTTGCGACAAAGGCAGGCCAGCTTAAGTGCCCAGCCGTCAACTTCAGGAGTACCCAATGCCCCTCCTACAGAAAGACTGATTTTTGTACCTAGTGATAGGGAATGTCCCATCTTTAGAGGAAGGACCGGCATGGGACTGAGTGAGTGGATGGAGGAAGCAGAGATGCGTATGAGAGCACAACATTTATCGGTGGCTGATCAAGCTTTGTTTTTGATGGATCATTTGGAGGGAGAAGCTCGAATTGAATTTAAATATCGTTCTAGTGCAGAGAGAGAGGACCCTGCTAGAATATTTGAAATCTTACAGGAATTATATGGCTGTGCAGAGTCCTATATTGCATTACACGAAACCTTCTTTTCCAGAAGACAGCAAGAGGGAGAGAGTCTTCAGGAGTTCTCCCTCGCGTTAATGGGTCTTATGGAGAAGGCAAAGCAGCGCGTGCCTGCTGGCATGTTGAGTCCCGAGACTTTGTTAAGGGATCAGTTTGTTGAACGGGTGTTGGATGGATCTCTGCGTCGTGAACTGAAGCAGTTTATGCGCAGCAGGCCAGACAGCACTCTGCTTGAAGTTAGGGCGGCAGCAATTCGGTGGGAGCGCGAAGGGGTACCCTCTGGGGTGAGAAGTCATAGCCAATCTACCCCGGTAGTTCATGGTTTTCAGTGTGGGATTCATGGTAGCCCGCAGCCGCAGGTAGCTCCCCTAATATCCGTAACAGAAATGAGCCAGCTCAGAGAAATGCTAACATGTCAGCAAGAACGGCTCCAGCAGCTTAGTGAGAGCATTTCCCAGTTGAAAAATGTCTGTGGTCCTAATCGTTCTTGTTTTTCTGGTTCAGTGATCTGCAAGCGGTGTAATCAGCCCGGTCATTTCGCACGGGAATGTGAGGGGGGGCGGGCCTCTTATGGAGCACCATTTCAGATGAATCCAGCTCCTCAGGCCCGCCCTGCTTACCGGTCAGGTCAGAGTAATGTAAATGCTGATGCACTCTCTCGCCAGCACTTACCCCATCCACCAGATATGAGAGCCACGCTTTCGGATACAGTTGAAGTACACCCAACGGTTGTTGCGATTTTGCCACAACACACTGTAGCCGAACTATGTGCCTTGCAACAGGACGATCCCCTCTTACAGGAGGTGTTGGGGTTTTGGAGGAAGGGCCAATACCCCAGTCGAGAAGAACGGGCCCAGCTGTCTTCCGCCACATTGGTTCTACTTCGTCAGTGGGACCGGTTTGTAGAGAGAGAGGGAGTGCTGTATCGGAAGATATTTAGACCAAATGGTGGTGAGGTAGTGTTTCAGTTGGTGCTACCTAGGGTACTTATTAAGAATGTGCTGACCCAAGTTCATGAGGAACATGGTCCTCAGGGGGTGGAGCGAACTTTGGCGCTCCTACGATCCCAGTGTTACTGGCCTTATATGGCTTCTGAAGTGGTCCAATGGTGCCAGGCTTGTGAAAGGTGCCAGGTAGCTAAGGATGTTCACCTCCTGTTGGGAGGTCCTTCCGCATCTTTGTCAACTATAACAGCTTGTTTTGGAGCTGATAGGATCAGTTTTAATAGATTATCGTCGGGTCGCCGATACAAAAGGTGGGGGTAGAATGTAGCAGTAGAGAAAGATGCCTGATTAGGCTGATGGGTTCCTGGTGCGAACGTCTAGTTGATAAAGTGGGCGTGGTATATAGGCAGCTGCCGCATTCAGTCAGACTGTTCGTCTTCCTGCTCCTGCCGCATGGCTGTGGGTGTTGGCCGTGCAAGGCAACCCATCACTGAGCGTGGTGCGGGCCGGTGTTGATTCCTTCACGGGGTAGGTGTTGTCACTCTCTGCACTATAGCTGATATCAGACAGAAACTCTAAATGAAGGTGTTGTTATAGGTAGAGCGCTGCGGTGCTGGGCTTCTTCCCTCCCTCCGGCTACGAGGATGTGTGTGTACGTGTGTGTGTGTATATGGTTGTGAGGACCAGCGGGTAAGGAAACAATTGTCATTGTAAGCTTTATTTTGTGGCAGCTATATGGAGAGTAGTTATTAATTAACTTTCTTTAGGTCTCCCCACATCGGGACTACTGCTGCTCTGTTTCCGGAGACTGCTGCTTTATGAACATGGACTGTGGTGTCGTCAGCTGTGTTCCCCTTGCAGTGGCACGTAGAGTGTGACGTCAGTGCGGCCACTTGCCCTTTCTACGGCATGTCGAGAGTGCCAGAACCAGTGAAGGGTGAACTGTATAGTTGTGCAAAGCTGTATTTATTGAAGTAACCTGTATGCATTGTATTTATTGTAATTGAGTGTCTTGGGGTTTAAAGGGTTTTTGGGTTTTGTCTATTTAATTGGTATGGTACACATGATTTACATAATTAAAGGATGTTTTTAAGATGTTTTAAGCTCACTGTAAATAAATTATCATGATATATATGAAAGAGTTGTCCCGGATGTTTTAATCATTGCAAAGCGAACTTGCGTGGCCTTAAAGTAAATTCTCTAGGTGAAATTCCCAGGGTGGCGTTGCTGACTGACTTGTTTAATTTATTCATGCTCTCAGGGCATGAGTAATGCCACATGAAGAAGAGAAAAAGAGTAAAATCAGAGAAGAAGACCAAATGGTGGAAGCTAAAGAAGGAAGAATTTTGTGAGAAATTCAGAGACGAGCTGTTAAAGGCTCTGGGTGGTAAGAAAGAGCTTCCAAGTGACTGGGCTACTACAGCAACAGTAACCAGTGTTTTTCAACCTTTTTTGAGCCAAGGCACAGTGTTTTCATTGAAAAAAATCCAGAGGCACACCACCAACCAAAATTGTAAATATAGATACACTGTATCCGCCTATATTAAATATATAGTCATGCTTATCAAAGTGTCTTGAATAGGAATGAAATAAACACAAAAATGTATTTTTATCATATTTTATATTTCTTATTTCAAATTGCACTTAACATGTCTTCAAAAATACACCCGAACAGTGCCACACCAATGTGGTCTTAAATTTAAAGAGGATGTAGAAAGTGGGGGTGGGGGGCTTTTTAAAATAATTTCCAAGGCACACCTGACGATCACTCGCGGCACACTAGTGTGCCTAGGCACAGTGGTTGAAAAACACTGAATTAGAGAGACAGGTAGGAAGGTACTTGGTGTGTCATATGGACAGAGAATGAAAGATAAGGAAACCTGGTGGTGGAATAGTGAAGTGCAGGATGCCATTCAAAGAAAGAGATTAGCCAATAAGAAATATGACATGGAGAGGACTGAAGAGAGGAGACAGGAATATAAGGAGATGGGACATAGAGCAAAGAGGGAAGTAGCTAAGGCAAAGCAGAGGGTGTACAATGAGTTGTATGGGAGACTGGAGACTAAAGAGGGCGAGAAGGACTTGTACCGATTGGCAAGACAGAGGGATCAGGCTAGAAAGGATGTGAAGCAGGTTTGGTTTGTTAAAGACAGGAATGGTAATGTTTTAACAAGTGAGGAGAGTGGGATGGGAAGACGGAAGGAGTACTTTGAGGAGCTAATGAATGAAGAGAATGAAAGAGAAAGAAGAGTGGAGGTCATAGAAACTGTGGACCAGGAAGTGGAAAGATTAGTGAGGGTGAAGTTTGGAAAGCTCTGAAAAGAATGAGAAAGGGAAGGCAGTAGGACCTGATGACATACCAGTGGAGGTTTGGAAATGTCTTGGAGTAAGACTTAAAGAGGTGACTATCTGTGAGCAGCAGTATGGTTTCTTGCCAAGAAAGAGCACCACAGATGCCATCTTTGCTTTGAGAATGCTGATGGAGAAGTACAGAGAGGGTCAGAAAGAACTCCATTGTGTCTTTGTGGATTTAGAAAAAGCATATGCCAAGGGGGGAGGTGTGGTATTGCATGATTAAATCTGGAGTGGCAGAGAATAATGTTAGACTGTTACAGGACATGTATAAGGACGGCAAGACAGTGGGGAAATGTGCTGTAGGAGTGACAGATACACTTAGCTCCCTGTGGACTATGATGTTTGAAAATAACCCTAATCTGTGGTGAGAACAGGGAACAGGTGGAAGAGAACTTGGAGAGGTGGAGGTATGCACTTGAAAGAAGAGGAATGAAAGTCAGCCGTAGTAAGACAGAGTACATGTGTGTGAATGAGAGGGAGGCCAGTGGAACAGTGAGGCTACAAGGAGCAGAGGTCACAAAGGTGCAGGACTTCAAGTACTTGGGGTCCACTGTCCAGGAAAATGGGGAATGTGGTAAAGAGGTGAAAAAGAGAGTCCAGGCAGGATGGAGTGGATGGAGAAAAGTTTCAGGAGTGATTTGTGACAAAAAGGTGTCAGCAAAGGTCAAAGGAAAAGTTTACAAGACAGTGGTGAGACCAGCTATGTTGTATGGTCTGGAGACAGAGACATGGACAAAAAGACAGGAGAAAGAACTGGAAGTAGCAGAAATGAAGATGTTGAGGTTCTCCTTAGGAGTGACAAGGATGGATAAGATCAGGAATGAGATCATCAGAGGTACAGCACATGTTGAACAACTGGGAGATAAAGTTAGAGAGGCCAGACTGAGATGGTTTGGACATGTCCAGAGGAGGGACAGTGGGTATATTGGTAGAAGGATGTTAGAAATGCAGCTGCCAGGAAAAAGACAAAGAGGAGATATATGGATGCAGTTAGAGAGGACATGGAGGTAAGATGGAGTGAGGACAGAGTAAGGAGGAGGATGACTTACTGTGGAGACCCCTGAAGAGGTAAAAGTTGAAAGAAGAAGAATTGGAGTTATTTATGTTAGACAGTGAAATTTGTTAGCATTTAGTTGTAATTTAAAATAGCCGTGTTCTAAAATGCTAAAAAATTATTTTCATTGTTTAAGATGTAAAAGGACAATTATTCATAATGCCTTATACAAAGTACTTGAAGCCCTAAAATATAATTTCCCTTAATTCAAAACAGCGCCATGGCTTTAGATAATGACAATTTATTAAATACCTCAGAGTGTATTTTCTTGAAGGAAACTTACAGCAAGGAAACATCCTTTGCATATTAAAAAAAAAAAGAAACAAATTTATCTTAATGGTTTAAAACACTTTAGTAAAAATAAGTAATTATTTTATGTTAATTTACTTTATTTTTTTGTCTATGTCTAGACAAAAGTTTTTAATAATAATAATAATATTGTCACTTAATATAAACAGGACAAATAATAACTCCAGTGAACAGATTTCAAAAATACAAACAACTAAAATAGTCTGCTTTCAAATAATTTATGAAAAACAAAATGGAAAAACTACAAAAACATTACAAAAGAAATCCCTCAAACTTGAAATAAAGGGTAAACTTTGGAACTTATCATCAAGATTTCTAAGCTGAAATGCGTTTGTAAAATTTCTACATAAATATTTGAAGTAGCCTGATGTATATCTGATTTTATAAAAAATAAATTAAAAAAACTTTCAATGAATCTGATTACGTTTAGAAGCAAAAATGAACGTATCACATCAAAACACATAAAAAATACAAACTTAAATCTTTGGGTAATTGTTGGGATTGTGGTATCTGTTCCAGGATCTGTGTTTCTGTTTTCATTCTGCAGGAAGCCCGGCTCGTCAGAGAGACGATCAGAAGCTCTTTTGGCTTCAGCTCGAGCTGCATGAACAAAACAAACATTCTTAATTTGATTTAACAATTTACATTTTTCCAACTATATTAACTTGAGTATTGCCATGTCTACACTAAACTAAGTTTTAACAATTCTGTACAAAACACACTGAAGATGCTCCGTTCACTACTCGTAACATGTATTACTAAACACTCATCTGCTGCTGCACAATTTTCTAGACGTATCACTTTTTAGGTAATTACAAAAAAAAAACATTCTATTATACTAAAGATGGACATGCCCAGTTTAGCCAGAATTTTGTGACTTGTTATTTAAAAGAGAAAAGTGAGCCTCTCATTTGAATTTAAACAGTATTGTGTGGGTGCATTTGTTGATTTAAAAAAAGTGTTTGATACAGTTGATCATAATATACTCCTTGACAAGTTACATAGATATGGTTTTAGAGGATTGGCATTGAAATGGGTATGTAGTTATTTGAGTGATAGGAAACAGTTTGTGCAAATGGATGAGGTGAAATCTGAGCTCAGCACTATTATATGTGGAGTTCCTCAGGGATCGATACTAGGACCAAAACTATTTATATTATATATACCGGTAGATGATTTGGTACAGGTCTCAGGACTCCGTAAGTGCATTCTTTTTGCTGATGACACCACTTTTGTTGGTTGTGGTAACAATATTGAACAAACTTTAAAATTAATGATGACAGAACTTGCAAAAATTCAGACTTGGTTTAAAGTTAATAAATTAATGTTGAATTTGGATAAAACTAGTTACATGATATTTAGTAATAAAAATAAATCAATTGATGTACCATTTTTAATCTCTGAGATTCAGAGAGTTTCTGAAGTGAGGTCTTGGGCACCATCATTGATGAAAAATTGTCTTGGAAACAACATATAAGTTCAGTTAAAGCTAAAATATCTAGGTCTATTGCGATATTTTATAGAGTTAGAGATTTATTAAATGATAAGGCACTTTATTTGTTGTACAATACATTTATTGTGCCACACTTAATTTATGGTGTTTGGGGTACGGCGTGTAAATCAATTACAATGCCTATTTTTATATTGAAGAAAAGAGCTGCTAGAATTATCACCAGAAATAATTTCCATCATCCGTCAAGCATTTTGTTTTATCGAATGAAACTGTTGGAAGTTTTATGATTTAGTTGATTTTATTATTTTGTTAGTTT
>JBBPBX010034651.1:21109-32504 GCA_038048925.1 Garcialebias charrua
GTTTTATGTAAAGATTTTTGGGATAATTAAAGTTTGTTTTCCTTGATAATTACACGTTCAATGTAAATACTTCAATATATATTAAGTACTAACTGTGTTGTGTAGTCTGTGCAAGTAATGTACGCAACTTTAAGTGTACATTGAATCAATTTAAATGTGAGCCTCTTGTTATACTGATTATTAACACATTTATAAGGTATTTAAGAAATACTTATAGTTTATTTATAATATATTATATTTTCATTATATCATAAAGTTCATTTATGTTGGTATTCTTTTGTTTTTGTTTTTTATGTATAAGTTTAGAGGTTGTTAAAAAAGAGAGGTTGCACCCCACTAAATGTAATCTATGGACGGATGAAATAATCTTTGCTATTATAAAAATGGGAGCAGAAATAGTTAACAATCAGATATGAACAACATTAAATTCTGCACTTTTAATGTCAAGGGGATACATCACCCAATAAAACGGAAGAAAATATTAAGCTTTCTAAAAAAAGACAAGATACAAATTGCATTTCTTCAGGAAACCCATCTGGTGGATAAAGAGCACTTGAAACTCAAGCGAGAATGGGTGGGCCAGGTCTTTTATTCCTCCTTCTCCTCTAACAGCAGAGGGGTAGCCATTTTAATACATAGAGCAGTACCCTTTGTACCTGAGTCTTACAAACAGGACTCAGAAGGCAGATATATCCTTGTTCGAGGGTCCCTCTGGGGTACATCTATCACAATTGTAGTGGGCATGACCTTGTCCACTTTTAAGACACCTGTGTACTTTTGAACTGTCCAGTGATGACCTTTACTGACCTCTCAGTAAAGCAAGACATTTACTACAAAATCATTCATTAAGCTGTAATCTGATAAATATAGTCACCAAAAGAGACTATTTCTATCTTTGATTTTAGGCTGATGTGATCAAAAGAATAACATTTGTCATTTTCATGATGTGTGCTTTTAAGCTGTGTTATTCTTTAAGAGTTAAACTGTGTTCACTGCTGTGTTAAAGGGAAATCTCGGGTCACAGAGACCCGACTGTTTTGTTTAGAAATAAGAAGACAGTTTAATCCGTTGTTTTTCATGAACAAGGCTCCAGCTTTCTCTGTCTGTTCCTAAACATTTCCCTCTGCTGCTGGCTGTAACCTTGGGTCCTGATAAGACAAGTGAACTCCTCGACTGGTCCTTCCTTAAGTACTAGTCCTAAGTTTTGCTGACACACTTGAGAGTCGGCAAAAGTCCGAGAGAGTTTGCTGGGAATTTCAAAGAGATGTGAACCTTTCCCAAGAGCTGGGTACGTTTTGGTCAAGAGCTAACGACCTGCGTCTTCAGCTAAGGACTGATAACAGGCTGTTATGAGTCCACCTCGAACGAGCGTTTGTTATTCCTTCCTGGAATAAATTATCTTGAGCCAAGAAACCACGACTGTCACGACTTCTGCCGACGAAAGCGAGTATCACCGACACCGACAAGGTAAACACGCGTGGAGTCCAGCTTGGACTTGCGGGACCGACGACTCGTCAGTCTAAAGCAGAGGTGGGTAGGAACGCGTTACATTTACTCCGTTACATTTACTTAAGTAACTTTTTGAGAAAATTGTACTTGTGAGAGTAGTTTAAATGTGAAATACTTATACTTTTACTTGAGTAAATTTTAGGGGAGGAAACTGCAACTTTTACTCCGTTACTATGGGCTTTCTGCCGATCGCTACCGTTACTTTTTGTTTAAAATATATAAAAACATTTGCGGCAAATTTATTGCGTTACTTATTGTCACCTGACATGTAACCAATCAAGTGAAGCCAACCAGTCACGTGACCACAACAAACTCTCCACGCAGCCGGCGCAGGCCAGTGACGTTGAGATTCTGGACTCGGTTTGAGATGAAAGCGGTTTGAGAGAAAGACGTTCGGACGGTTCCTGAAAGAATGGCGACAGAAGCTGGCGAAGCGAATTCAGAGCACCTCTGGCCTCACATACGATCTATGTTCACCTTTCAGTCGTCTAAAAAGAACAGTTACATCATGCGCTGTCAGCTGTGTCTGCCAAAACTTGTAGATGTTTCAGCCTACATGAACTCGACGTCAAATTTGAGAAAACACGTTGCGGTAAGTTTACCTTTATTTTTTTCTTTTTGTGTGTGTAATGATGTCAGCTCTATTACAACAGCATGCATAACTTTAAAACTGTGTATGATGTGACTATTGAATGTTACGTGGTGTGTTGCTAAAAACGTGTTCACACTCTGTGAGCACACATGAGCAAAATGCTAATGTAGCTAAAAACAAACGGTTTGCTAAATAATGGGACGGCTGGTGGAAGATGTAGCTACACATGCTAACAGTCCCCTCAGATTTTTAAAGTCACAAACCTCCAATAAGTGTCTTAGTGGAACACAATTTGTTAAGTGTCCTTGGGTGTCCTGAAAGGCGCTTTTAAATAAAATGATTATTATTATTACAATTGATTCATACAGGACTAGTAGGAAACAAACCAAAATTCATAAAACGTCACAGTATTATACTATTTATCTAAAAAAATGTTCAATACAGAAACAACTGGACTTAATTTGTAACAGAAGACGTTTTGCTCTTCATCCGAGGAGCTTTCTCAATTCAATTCAAAACCAGTTTTTATCAGTTACATCAAATAGCCAAAGCAAAATCTTACATTCCAAAATGGATCGGGTTTTAAGCATCCAGACACTGGAACAATCTGTTCATTGATATTCAGCCAGAAGATAGTGAAGGGATTTCAGTTAAAAGGCGTGTTCGGAAATGACCAGGCGTCTCTTAAAAAAATAGGATTTATTGATTAAGACACAGGTTTAAAACAGGTTAAACAGAATTTGAGCATTCATAAACAATTTCTTGTGCACAAGGAAATGTGAGCATTTTTGCCCTGACCTGTTGCGCCGAGGTGGTCAAAAGAATGCTGACGATGTCTTGTTCCAGTGGGAGTATATCATGCAGGCTTTTGCTTTTTCTGGTCTCTCATTGGCTTATGGCCTGATAGCGAGTCTTTGCAGCTCCCCGTTTATGACCTTGGAGATTTATGTCAGAAGTCTCCTCAGCCAGCTCTTTTGTTCTGCATGTCTGAGAGGTTTTTAAAGTATCAGACTCATGTGTTAGTGTATTATACTCATGTGTTTAGTGTCTTCTATCTCTAATGTGAATTAATGCCAGTTCCCAAGTGTGTGTGTGTTTGTTTTATAAGTGACTGTAGTCAAGTGTATGTTCTGAAGGTCTGTGAGTCCCAGAGCAAAGCAAACGTGCATGTCTCCCGAGCATGTTAACCCTTTATTTGCTGGATCTCAAAGTGTGCGTTCTAATGTTGTTTAATTGCATAAACATTTGTGAAGCCTGTAATTGCATAAACATTTGTGAAACACGTAATGGCATAAACATTTGTATAACAGCTGGACATACTTTGATTATAGAACACCTATTTATTGATTATATAACAGGTGTGTTCCCTGTTTAGAATGAGATTACCATATAGACCATCTAAGCGTGTGTATTTTCCTTCACCTATGCCTATTACATGTATATATAAGTGCATATATACATGTATATGTAAGTGCATATATACATGTATATGTAAGTGCATATATACATGTACTGTATATGCAAATGCATTTAAACATGTAAATGCATATATGTATATATACAAGAATATGCATATATGTACATATGCATAAACATATAGATGTATATATGCATAAACATATACATGTATATATATGCATATACATATAATGTACAGATAGACATATACATGTAAATTTAACATGTTCAACTGAAGTTGTGTATGTTTGTGTGTGTGACTGTTTTGTGGTTTTTAAGGACAGTGTTTTGTCAGGACAGTAATGAGCTGTTATCTGATTGATTGTCTGATTGTTTATAGCGTTTGACTGTCCAAACAAACAACTGTCCATAAAAACCACAATACACTCCTATACACACATAATTGAACATTAAGGTTGATGAAACCACACGTAGCAAGTAATTCAGTTTAGGAACACAAGAACTAAAATGTACCTTGGTATTCGTGTTTAAAGGAAGTTGATCGTGCTTCTGGCTACCTGTGATCTCCTGACTCTGGACGTGTTCACATGACATCTGTAACAGATCAGTTATACTTATATTTAGAGGAAATTCTACATTTTGATGATAGCTGCTGTCACATGTAAACCAATAAACATTACATGATTGTTTGTTTTTGGCCAAAGTATCCATCTCACATAAAGGAAAGATGGATGGACAGAGTATTTACAAAACTCCTCTCATGATAGGTGGACTAAGATGAAATTAAAATTAGCTGAATGAAAGAAAACTATAAATTTAAAAACTGTGACTAATAATATTGAAGTCATACTTAACAATCCCTGCATTATTTATATAATTGATATCTATGTCATATACATACACACAAATATACATATATACATGTATATAAGCATATCATAAATGCATATTCATGTACTGTACAGTGTATATACATATATGCATATACATGTATATATATGCATATACTGTACAGATAGACATATACATGTAAATATAACATGTTCTACTAAAATTGTGTGTGTTTGTGTGTGTGACTGTTTTGTGGTTTTAATGGACAGTGGTTTGTTAGGACAGCAATACGCTATAATCAGACACTCAGATAACAGCTCATTACTGTCCTGACAAAACACTGTCCTTAGAAACCACAAAACAGTCACACACACAAACACACACAATTTCAGTTGAACATGTTATATTTACATGCCTATTACACGTATATGTAAGTGCCTATTTACATGTATATGTAAGTGCCTATATACATGTATATGTAAGTGCATATATACATGAATATGTAAGTGCATATATACATGAATATGTAAGTGCATATATACATGAATATGTAAGTGCATATATACATGAATATGTAAGTGCATATATACATGTAAATGCAAATGCATATAAAAATGTAAATGCATATATGTATATATACATGAATATGCTTATATGTACATATGCATATACATGTATATATATGCATATACATATACTGTACAGATAGACATATACATGTAAATATAACATGTTCTACTAAAATTGTGTGTGTTTGTGTGTGTGACTGTTTTGTGGTTTTAATGGACAGTGGTTTGTTAGGACAGCAATACGCTATAATCAGACACTCAGATAACAGCTCATTACTGTCCTGACAAAACACTGTCCTTAGAAACCACAAAACAGTCACACACACAAACACACACAATTTCAGTTGAACATGTTATATTTACATGCCTATTACACGTATATGTAAGTGCCTATTTACATGTATATGTAAGTGCCTATATACATGTATATGTAAGTGCATATATACATGAATATGTAAGTGCATATATACATGAATATGTAAGTGCATATATACATGTAAATGCAAATGCATATAAAAATGTAAATGCATATATGTATATATACATGAATATGCATATATGTACATATGCATATACATGTATATATATGCATATACATATACTGTACAGATAGACATATACATGTAAATATAACATGTTCTACTAAAATTGTGTGTGTTTGTGTGTGTGACTGTTTTGTGGTTTTAATGGACAGTGGTTTGTTAGGACAGCAATACGCTATAATCAGACAATCAGATAACAGCTCATTACTGTCCTGACAAAACACTGTCCTTAGAAACCACAAAACAGTCACACACACAAACACACACAATTTCAGTTGAACATGTTATATTTACATGCCTATTACACGTATATGTAAGTGCCTATTTACATGTAAATGTAAGTGCCTATATACATGTATATGTAAGTGCATATATACATGAATATGTAAGTGCATATATACATGAATATGTAAGTGCATATATACATGTAAATGCAAATGCATATAAAAATGTAAATGCATATATGTATATATACATGAATATGCATATATGTACATATGCATATACATGTATATATATGCATATACTGTACAGATAGACATATACATGTAAATATAACATGTTCTACTAAAATTGTGTGTGTTTGTGTGTGTGACTGTTTTGTGGTTTTAATGGACAGTGGTTTGTTAGGACAGCAATACGCTATAATCAGACACTCAGATAACAGCTCATTACTGTCCTGACAAAACACTGTCCTTAGAAACCACAAAACAGTCACACACACAAACACACACAATTTGAGTTGAACATGTTATATTTACATGCCTATTACATGTATATATAAGTGCATATATACATGTATATGTAAGTGCATATATACATGTATATGTAAGTGCATATATACATGTACTGTATATGCAAATGCATTTAAACATGTAAATGCATATATGTATATATACAAGAATATGCATATATGTACATATGCATAAACATATAGATGTATATATGCATAAACATATACATGTATATATATGCATATACATATAATGTACAGATAGACATATACATGTAAATATAACATGTTCAACTGAAGTTGTGTATGTTTGTGTGTGTGACTGTTTTGTGGTTTTTAAGGACAGTGTTTTGTCAGGACAGTAATGAGCTGTTATCTGATTGATTGTCTGATTGTTTATAGCGTTTGACTGTCCAAACAAACAACTGTCCATAAAAACCACAATACACTCCTATACACACATAATTGAACATTAAGGTTGATGAAACCACACGTAGCAAGTAATTCAGTTTAGGAACACAAGAACTAAAATGTACCTTGGTATTCGTGTTTAAAGGAAGTTGATCGTGCTTCTGGCTACCTGCGATCTCCTGACTCTGGACGTGTTCACATGACATCTGTAACAGATCAGTTATACTTATATTTAGAGGAAATTCTACATTTTGATGATAGCTGCTGTCACATGTAAACCAATAAACATTACATGATTGTTTTTGGCCAAAGTATCCATCTCACATAAAGGAAAGATGGATGGACAGAGTATTTACAAAACTCCTCTCATGATAGGTGGACTAAGATGAAATTAAAATTAGCTGAATGAAAGAAAACTATAAATTTAAAAACTGTGACTAATAATATTGAAGTCATACTTAACAATCCCTGCATTATTTATATAATTGATATCTATGTCATATACATACACACAAATATACATATATACATGTATATAAGCATATCATAAATGCATATTCATGTACTGTACAGTGTATATACATATATGCATATACATGTATATATATGCATATACTGTACAGATAGACATATACATGTAAATATAACATGTTCTACTAAAATTGTGTGTGTTTGTGTGTGTGACTGTTTTGTGGTTTTAATGGACAGTGGTTTGTTAGGACAGCAATACGCTATAATCAGACACTCAGATAACAGCTCATTACTGTCCTGACAAAACACTGTCCTTAGAAACCACAAAACAGTCACACACACAAACACACACAATTTCAGTTGAACATGTTATATTTACATGCCTATTACACGTATATGTAAGTGCCTATTTACATGTATATGTAAGTGCCTATATACATGTATATGTAAGTGCATATATACATGAATATGTAAGTGCATATATACATGAATATGTAAGTGCATATATACATGAATATGTAAGTGCATATATACATGTAAATGCATATATGTATATATACATGAATATGCTTATATGTACATATGCATATACATGTATATATATGCATATACATATACTGTACAGATACATATACATGTAAATATAACATGTTCTACTAAAATTGTGTGTGTTTGTGTGTGTGACTGTTTTGTGGTTTTAATGGACAGTGGTTTGTTAGGACAGCAATACGCTATAATCAGACAATCAGATAACAGCTCATTACTGTCCTGACAAAACACTGTCCTTAGAAACCACAAAACAGTCACACACACAAACACACACAATTTCAGTTGAACATGTTATATTTACATGCCTATTACACGTATATGTAAGTGCCTATTTACATGTAAATGTAAGTGCCTATATACATGTATATGTAAGTGCATATATACATGAATATGTAAGTGCATATATACATGAATATGTAAGTGCATATATACATGTAAATGCAAATGCATATAAAAATGTAAATGCATATATGTATATATATACATGAATATACATATATGTACATATGCATATACATGGATATATATGCATATACTGTACAGATAGACATATACATGTAAATATAACATGTTCTACTAAAATTGTGTGTGTTTGTGTGTGTGACTGTTTTGTGGTTTTAATGGACAGTGGTTTGTTAGGACAGCAATACGCTATAATCAGACACTCAGATAACAGCTCATTACTGTCCTGACAAAACACTGTCCTTAGAAACCACAAAACAGTCACACACACAAACACACACAATTTGAGTTGAACATGTTATATTTACATGCCTATTACATGTATATATAAGTGCATATATACATGTATATGTAAGTGCATATATACATGTATATGTAAGTGCATATATACATGTACTGTATATGCAAATGCATTTAAACATGTAAATGCATATATGTATATATACAAGAATATGCATATATGTACATATGCATAAACATATAGATGTATATATGCATAAACATATACATGTATATATATGCATATACATATAATGTACAGATAGACATATACATGTAAATATAACATGTTCAACTGAAGTTGTGTATGTTTGTGTGTGACTGTTTTGTGTTTTTTAAGGACAGTGTTTATCAAGACAGTAATGAGCTGTAATCTGATTGTCTGATTGTTTATAGCGTATGACTGTCCTAACAACTGTCCATTGTTTGCTTATCTGAATAATCAGCGAGGTAATCACAAGGTGCGTGACACGCCCTCACTGCAGCCTACCTGCTAACAGGGTCTATTGAACCGGTCCCGGAGTTTGGGTATTACCTTGAACTACGTGGGACAGCTTCCGACTGAAGGCTGTCGATGGGAGAATTCATCTGGACTATTCACCTCCTAGCTTCCATAAGCCACACCCCTTTTTCACCTTGCCCCTCCCTCCACCTCAGCAGCTGGGGACCGGAGGGTTTAGTACAAGGCAACTCATGTTAACGGAGGCTTCTCCCGTGTTTAAGCTCGCTATTGTTACTGATCCAGTTAATTTTAGGATCCAGGAGATCGGATCCTGGGGTATTGTTTTTATATTAAACCTTAGATGCTAATGCTTAACCTTTCAAAACCTCCCAATATTTGATGTTATCTTTGTGAACCAAACTTACATTTCCATGGACAAGTAGTTGATGAATAAAAGTCAAGAATTTTACGTTTTGTTTATTTTAATCAATTATTTTGCAGGGAAGGATCAGCGTTTACAGCATAACAGTACAATTAATTATTATGATTATAAGTAAAGAAAAAGTATTAATTCACCAAACAATCCTCAGACCTGATGTTAAGCTGCTCGAACTGCATAGAGTCATTGAGGAGGTTCTTTTCTGGAGTCCAGGCTGGAGAGACTCGGAGGGTCATCTCATTGATGTCACACAGTTAACACTTCCAATACCCATCCAGTCTTATGGACCAGAATTAGAGCGCTTGATCATACGAAAATTCCTCATCCAGCTTTATGAGCTAGAGTTTAGAGTACACTCTCACATTTCCATCTCATCTGATTTTAAGAATCAGAGTTAGAGTGGTCTTTTGCAATCACACATCTCTCCTGACCTTAAGGATCAGGGATTAGAGTTTTACATAAGATCTTACCCAGTAGAGGTATCTCCCCAGAGCCTTCAGTATTATCAAACAACCTCGAGCAATTGATGTTCTAGAATAATTGAATTGTCTATTTGCTTCCGCTATATCAGCTTTTAATTTGATTTGATTTAAATCTAGCTGAAGCCAGGATTCAGTAAGGTGTCTTGCAGTCATCCCTTTTCATTCCTCAAAGTCCCTCGGGGACCGAGAGGGAATACCTGAAGCAGTCGCCTTCAGTCCCTGAGGACTGAGACTCACCTCTGACTCCCTGCTGGTCTGATCTGAAGAAACAAGTTTTGCTTCGTCCTGGCTGTCTGGGTAAAAACTGTCCAGTCCTTCCTCAAAGCTTAAAAATGAAAGAAAAGAAGTCTCTCCCCAGGACGCTTGCTTCCTCCTGTCAGCACGGAGTCGATCTGAACCACGCCTTGGGTCTTCAGTGGAGCAGGTCAGCTCCAGTTACTCGATGTCTGATGTACAGTTCCTCGACCGCATCATGACAACTTCGGACAGCCTGACAGCTGGACTGCCTCGTCCTGTCGCAACAGGGTGGTTAAATAGAAATCTTAGTCCCGCCTCCTCCCTGGGAGGAGGGGGATAGCTTGTCTATGATTGGTTAAGTCTGCTTGCTTTGTCAGTTTCCAGGCAAACTTGTTGCTCTGTTCTATTTCTGCTTGAAGCTACATGATCCCTTATTAGGAAATGAATTTGCTCTTTTTGCTCGAGGCTGGATGATTCACCAGGGCGGAGGTTGACACAACTCTGGTCAGTTAGTTACATCACTTTTTCCAGTAAAGTGTTTGCAAGTTATACTTCCCAACATGTGTGTTTTGCAATAGACCACTTTTGTCACAAAACCATCTTTGAAACATAGTAACACATCATTACAATTGCTATCATAAAATGATTAACTCTCTATCATAACAACATCACATTAAATGATTATATTGGTTACAATCATATCTCACTTGATTATATTAAGTAAAACACATCTTACTCGATTATTTTAGTTAAAACACATATACCATGATTATTGGTTAAAATCATATATCTCATGATTATACTGATTAAAACATGTTAATATTAAAATCAATTAAGGTTAAACCAAGTTTAGATAAACCATATTAAAGTTAGAACAAGTCTTTTGCTTCACGTTTTCTTCCTCCTGCTCTCTGCTGCAGTTAAAATGTTCGTGTATGAACTTAAGAATGTGGCTGCTTGCTTTTAGGAAGTGACTTTCTTCATGACTTTCACAACTCTTTAACTGTTAAACTTTTAAGACACAGTTAACTTCTCTTATTTATCTTAGCTTTATAACTACAATTTCTATTATTCAGATTTTATAGCCTTTTCTAAGGTTTTTAAACCATCATTCTTTTCTGCTCCTTTTGCAGTCCTCATTCTGCACTTCTCTGCATGTTTTTGTGTGAGTGTGCGTCTGTATGTGTGTGTGTGTGTGTGAGTGTGTGTGTGTCTAAGTGGGCCTCATTGTGGCTCTCTACAAACCATCTTTCACAACCTGTTCTTTGGTAAACCTTAAGACATAGTCAAACTTTTCTTATTTATTCTATCTTCTTCCTCTGGTTTTGTTATGTTTCTTTGGGCGCGCCTGTGTGTGTGTATGGATGGGTTGCTTGCACTAGCTGTTTACCTATGGTGGTGTGCTATCATAAGACTCCTTCTATGTTA
>JBBPBX010034652.1:0-20893 GCA_038048925.1 Garcialebias charrua
GCGTCCCACCGTGCAGCTTCAAGCCGCAGGGAAACGAGAACGCCAGCGGCCGCTAGCAGTCGCGGCCGTTGGCGACAAGGAAAGGCTGCTTTTCATCGAAGACTCGAGGTCGGGGAGGCGGTTCCTGGTGGACTCCGGCTCGCAGAAGAGCCTCGTTCCCCCGACTGGCTCCGACAGGTTGGCAGAAGGCTGCGGGCCGCAGCTAACCGCGGCTAACGGCTATCCCATCAAGACGTTTGGCGAAAGGTTGGTGACTGTTCGTTTCCATGAACGGGACTTCCAGTGGAACTTTGTGGTAGCTGCTAGCTCAGTCCCTATTTTAGGGGCTGATTTTCTTTGTGCTCACGGGCTCCTGGTTGATTTAGCTAACAGACGTTTGATCGACGCTGTGTCTTTTTCGTCACTGCCTTGTGAGACGCGAGGAGCTGGGCCTTTAATGCATGCTAACTTTTTAGCTTCGGGTAATGTGTTTCAGCGTTTATTGTCTGAATTCCCCTCGCTGACTGTTCCTGATTTTGCAAACACAAACACAAAACATGGGGTCGAACATTATATTCCCACAACGGGCCCCCCGGTGTTCGCACGTGCACGCCGCCTTGATGCTACTAAGCTAGCAATAGCACAGGAAGAGTTTGCTAACATGGAGCGTTTAGGCATCGTGCAGCGCTCAAACAGTCCGTGGGCCTCCCCCCTCCACATGGTGCCCAAGGCAGATGGCAAATGGCGACCATGTGGGGATTTCCGCCGCCTTAATAACATCACAGAGAACGATCGTTATCCCATCCCCCACATCCAGGATTTTTCAGTGCACCTGGCTGGGACCTCCATTTTTTCTAAAGTAGATTTAGTACGGGGGTACCACCAGGTTCCTGTGCATGTGGAGGATGTCCCTAAGACCGCTGTTATCACGCCTTTCGGCCTGTTTGAGTTTTTGCGCATGCCTTTTGGTCTTAAAGGTGCAGCACAAACATTTCAGCGGTTGATGGATTCAGTCCTAAGGGGTCTGTCTTTCGTATTTGTGTACCTGGATGACGTCCTGGTGGCTAGCAGCTCGGCTGAGCAGCACATGTCCCACCTCCGTGAGGTTTTTCAGCGCCTGGCAGCACATGGCCTGATTGTAAATACAGCGAAATGCCAGTTTGGACTGCCAGTCATTGACTTTTTGGGCCACCGCATTTCTGCAAGCGGTGCTGTGCCTTTACCAAACAAGGTGCAGGCGGTGTCCGATTTCCCACAGCCCCAGTCTGTTAAAGCGCTACAAGAATTTTTGGGAATGGTCAACTTCTATAACCGTTTCCTCCCCAGGGCAGCACAGCTGCTGCGTCCGCTCTATGGAGCGCTGAAAAAGAAAAAGCCCAACGACAGTGTTGACTGGACACCAGAACGCCTACAGGCATTTGGTGATGCTAAAGCTGCACTGGCCACTGCTGCCCTTTTGGCCCATCCATCCCCAGCGGCGCAAATAGCTTTAACAACCGACGCATCTGATGTTGCGGTGGGGGCTGTGTTAGAACAGCAGGTTTCCGGGGTTTGGCAGCCGCTTGCATTTTTCAGCCGTACGCTGCGGGACAACGAGCTTAAATACAGTGTTTTTGACAGAGAGTTGCTGGCGCTTTACCTGGCCACACGCCATTTCAGGTTTTTCCTGGAGGGCCGCCGGTTCACTGCATATGTTGACCACAAACCCTTGGTGTTTGCGATGTCAAAAATTTCTGACCCCTGGTCTGCTCGCCAGCAACGCCACCTCGCAGCGGTGTCTGAATTTACTACAGACATTCAGCATGTGGCTGGAAAATCCAACGTGGTAGCTGACTGTCTCTCTCGGGTGCTGATCTCTCCCGTATACGTTGGCATCGATTTTTCTGCTATGGCTGCGGACCAACGTGGCGACGCAGAAATACTCGAGCTCCAGTCCGGGCCCACAGGCCTCGAGTTGGAGGAACGGCAGGTGAATGACGGCGGTCCTCTCCTGCTCTGTGATGTTTCTACTGGCAGGCCCCGCCCCCTGGTTCCAGTTTCATGGCGACGCCGCGTTTTTGACTCCTTACATTCCCTTTCTCACCCAGGTGTTAGAGCCTCGGTGAAACTGGTCAGTGCAAAGTTTGTTTGGCCCGGTCTGCGTAAAGCGGTTAAGGAGTGGACAGCAGCGTGTGTCCCATGCCAGCGTGCTAAGGTTAACAGACACACCAAAGCACCTTTAGAACCCTTCTCCATCCCAGGTCGGCGGTTTGATCATGTGCACGTAGACCTGGTAGGCCCTCTGCCTCCGTCACAAGGTTTTACTCATCTGCTGACTATAATAGACCGGACCACCAGGTGGCCTGAGGTGGTTCCTCTGACATCCACGACATCTGCAGTGGTGGCCCGGGCATTTTTGTCTACCTGGGTGGCGCGTTTTGGCCCCCCTTCAGACATTACATCGGACAGGGGCCCGCAGTTTGTTTCTGAACTTTGGTCTACCATGGCCAAGGGTCTGGGGACTAACGTTCACAGGACCACCGCTTACAACCCCCAAGCTAATGGTTTGTGTGAACGGTTTCACAGGTCATTGAAAGCCGCACTTCGCGCTGCATTGACCGGTGACAACTGGATTGACCGTCTTCCCTGGGTTTTGTTGGGGTTACGTACCGCAACCAAAGAGGACCTGAGCTCTTCCCCGGCTGAACTGGTTTACGGTCAGCCTGTGCGCGTCCCTGGTGAGTTTTTACCTGAGGTACCCTCACCACAATTCGCCCCACCGTTGCTCCATTTTTCCTCTCAGGAGGGCTCTGTTCGTGTCCCCGGCCCGGTACACCATTGTTTACCGCAGTCATTTGTACCTAAGAGTCTGGAGTCCTCTAAATTTGTTTTTGTCAAACACAATGCACACAGGACACCACTACAGCCTTTGTATGATGGACCGTTTCGGGTTCTTCAACCAGGTCCGAAACACTTCCTTTTAGATTTAGGGGGTCGTACTGAGACTGTCTGTATCGATAGGCTTAAACCAGCTCATGTTGTGTCGCCTCGGATATAGTCGCGCTTTGGTCCGCAAGCTGGAGCGCACGTGCTACGCGCGTACTGTGCATGCATTTATAGTGTGGCACGGCAGCGCTTGGCAAAGTGCTGTTCTTTTACTGACCAGCAGGTGGCAGTACCCTCTAAAACCTGTGCATATGTTGCAAGAAAGGGTGTAGAAGAAGAAATCTACCGTAGAAGAAGAACTGTTTGACGTCACACAACAAAAACAAATAGCTTTCTGCTCGCGTGCTGAACTGTTGTCTTTATTTGCGGTTTTAATGCATGGAGTCAGCGGAGGAGAAAGCGATCACGTGAGTTTTGGCGAAAAAACAAAAGAAAAGTCCGACTCCAGATCAGGAATGAAGGAGAATTTAATACATTTTGTGTCACAAAACATTCCTCCATGCGTCGCGACGCCGTTTCCACGACCACAGCGGCGCAGACAGCTGCAGAATCTGGCGTGAAGAGGGTGAAGGCTGTCGGTGAGGTCCACACCCGACCTGTCAATCAATTCGGCGCGCGCGCTAGGCTTGCGGAGCTTCAAAATCTGGGAGGTGCACGACCACGCGCGAAACCAACGCGCTGGCCAAAGCGCGGGGGCGGGGACTTCGCGATTGCGTCACTTTGACCGCGCGCCCTATGCGACGCGTCAACTATATCCGAGGCTTCAGATGATCAGGTTGTTACGGCCCAGGCTCCTCGCAGGGGCAGACCTCCATCCACATTGCTAACGGACTGCAGTCCTTCTTCCAGAGACTCTCAACGTCCATTGGAGCCCGAATCTTCTGCAGACCCTCCTCGTAGCCCTCCGCTTCATCAGACTGGTTCTGCAGGGCCCAGGTTCAGCCGTTCTGGTCGTTTGATCAAACCTAAAATGCGGGACTAGGGATGGACCTTACTGGGTGTTCTGGGGGGGCGTGTGTGGTGGACCACTAGGGGGCTCTACTCACACCCAGTGGACCGAAGGTATTACAGGATGTTTTATTGTGAAAGGTCCTGAGGACCGGATGTGGTATTGGATATATAAGGCGGTGTTGGGTGTTTCCCGCCAGTTTAGTAGGAGTTGATTAAAAGTGAAGATCTACATCCCGTCTCCTGTGTCGTCTCTTCACCGCCTCCTACAATGTGTCTGAAGGTAGAAGTAGAAGGTCTGATGCTAACCATAGTCAGTGGTTATGCTCCACAGGTTGGATGTGATGGGGAGGAGAAAGATAAATTTTGGAAAGATTTGGATGAAGTGATAGAGAGTATTCCCAGGGAGGAAAGAGTGGTGATTGGAGCAGACCTGAATGGACATGTTGGTGAAGGAAACAGAGGGGATGAGGAAGTGATGGGTAGGTTTGGTGTCAAGGAAAGAAACCAGGAAGGACAGATGGTGGTGGATTTTGCCAAGAGAATGGAAATGGCTATAGTCAATACCTATTTCCAAAAGAGGGAGGAACATAGAGTGACCTATAAGAGTGGAGGAAGGAGTACACAGGTCGACTACATTCTGTGTAGAAGAGGAAACCTGAGGGAGATTGGAGACTGTAAGGTTGTAGCAGGGGAGAGCGTGGCCAGACAGCATCGGATGGTTGTGTGTAGAATGACTGTTGTTGCGAAGAAGAGAAAAATAGTAAAATCAGAGAAGAAGACCAAATGGTGGAAGCTAAAGAAGGAAGAATGTTGTGAGAAATTCAGAGACGAGCTGTTAAAGGCTCTGGGTGGTAAGAAAGAGCTTCCAAGTGACTGGGCTACTACAGCAACAGTAATTAGAGAGACAGGTAGGAAGGTACTTGGTGTGTCATCTGGACAGAGAATGGATGATAAGGAAACCTGGTGGTGGAATAGTGAAGTGCAGGACGCCATTCAAAGAAAGAGATTAGCCAAGAAGAAATATGACAGTGAGAGGACTGAAGAGAGGAGACAGGAATATAAGGAGATGGGACATAGAGCAAAGAGGGAAGTAGCTAAGGCAAAGCAGAGGGCGTACAATGAGTTGTATGGGAGACTGGACACTAAAGAGGGCGAGAAGGACTTGTACCGATTGGCAAGACAGAGGGATCAGGCTGGAAAGGATGTGCAGCAGGTTAGGCTTATTAAAGATGGGAATGGGAATGTTCTAACAAGTGAGGAGAGTGTGATGGGAAGATGGAAGGATTACTTTGAGGAGCTAATGAATGAAGAGAATGAAAGAGAAAGAAGAGTGGAGGTCATAGAAACTGTGGACCAGGAAGTGGGAAAGATTAGTGAGGGTGAAGTCCGGAAAGCTCTGAAAAGAATGAAGAAGGGGAAGGCAGTAGGACCTGATGACATACCAGTGGAGGTTTGGAAATGTCTTGGAGAGATGGCAGTGAGGTTTTTGACTCAAATATTTAATGGAATATTTGAGGGTGAGAAAATGCCTGAAGAATGGAGAAGAAGTGTGCTGGTTCCCATTTTTAAGAACAAGGGTGATGTACAGAGTTGTAGCAACTACAGGGGAATTAAGTTGATGAGCCACACGATGAAGATCTGGGAGAGAGTTGTGGAAGGAAGGCTTAGACAAGAGGTGACTATCTGTGAGCAGCAGTATGGTTTCATGCCAAGAAAGAGCACCACAGATGCCATCTTTGCTTTGAGGATGTTGATAGAGAAGTACAGAGAGGGTCAGAAAGAACTCCATTGTGTGTTTGTGGATTTAGAAAAAGCATATGACAGGGTGCCAAGAGAGGAGGTGTGGTATTGCATGAGGAAATCTGGAGTGGCAGAAAAGTATGTTAGACTGGTACAGGACATGTATGAAGGACAGCAGGACAGTGGTGAGATGTGCTGTAGGAGTGACAGATAGCTTCAAGGTGGAGGTGGGATTGCATCAAGGATCGGCTCTGAGCCCCTTCTTGTTTGCTCTGGTGATGGACCGACTAACAGATGAGGTCAGGCAGGAATCCCCATGGACTATGATGTTTGCAGATGACATTGTGATATGTGGTGAGAACAGGGAACAGGTGGAAGAGAACTTGGAGAGGTGGAGGTATGCACTTGAAAGAAGAGGAATGAAAGTCAGCCGTAGTAAGACAGAGTACATGTGTGTGAATGAGAGGGAGGCTGGTGGAACAGTGAGGCTACAAGGAGCAGAGGTCACAAAGGTGCAGGACTTCAAGTACTTGGGGTCCACTGTCCAGGAAAATGGGGAATGTGGTAAAGAGGTGAAAAAGAGAGTCCAGGCAGGATGGAGCGGATGGAGAAAAGTTTCAGGAGTGATTTGTGACAAAAAGGTGTCAGCAAAGGTCAAAGGAAAAGTTTACAAGACAGTGGTGAGACTGTGGTGGACCACTAGGGGGCTCTACTCACACCCAGTGGACCGAAGGCATTACAGGATGTTTTATTGTGAAAGGTCCAGAGGACCGGATGCTGTATTGGATATATAAGGCGGTGTTGGGTGCTTCCCGCCAGTTTAGTAGGAGTTGATTAAAAGTGAAGTTCTGCAGCCTGTCTCCTGTGTCGTCTCTTCACCACCTCCTACACTGGTGACCCTCGTGAACTGAATATGTCGACATCTGACGCTTCAGCCAGCTCTCTACTGCTGTCCACTGCTGTGGAACCTACACAGGCGGCCCCGCTCGCTTTTTCGGTGGCCGTTAAAATCCCGGACTTCTGGCTGCACGCGCCTCAGTCGTGGTTCGCACACATCGAATCACAGTTTGCTCTTCGCGGGATTTCTGTTGACGACACCAAATACCACCATGTGGTTGCTTCGCTGGATCCGCTGACAACCCAGCGGGTAATGAGCCTGCTACAAAACCCTCCTGCACAAGGAAAGTACGAAGCCCTCAAGAAGCTTCTTCTGCGGCGCTACTCACTTTCAGAGGCGGAGCGCGCTGAGAAACTATTTTCCCTCTCCGGTTTGGGCGACGGCACAGCTCTCGAGCTCGTGGAGAGCATGTTGTCCTTGCGGGGATCAGACGACTGCGAGTTCCTCTTCCGCCACCTCGTCCTCCGCCAGCTTCCAGCTCCTGTGCGAACCGCCCTGGCCAACTCCCCGTTTCTGCAGGAGAAGGATTACCGCTCGCTGGCCGAAGAAGCCGACCGCATCATTCTAACCGCGAGGACCTTCGCGGTACAGGCGGCGGTCCCTGGATCTCCAGCAGCGCCCGAGTTTCAAGCAACGCACACAGCGCCGGACGAGCCAGCGGTGGTAGCAGGAGTCGCTAGCCGCAGGCGGGCAGGTCCCGCTCTTTGTTTCTACCACGCGCGTTTTGGCGCCAAAGCACGACGGTGCGTCCCGCCGTGCAGCTTCAAGCCGCAGGGAAACGAGACCGCCAGCAGCCGCTAGCAGTCGCGGCCGTTGGCGAGAAGGAAAGGCTGCTTTTCATCGAGGACTCGAGGTCGGGGAGGCGGTTCCTGGTGGACTCGGGTTCGCAGAAGAGCCTCGTCCCCCCGACTGGCTCCGACAGGTTGGCTGAAGGCTGCGGGCCGCAGCTAACCGCGGCGAATGGCTCTCCCATCAAGACGTTTGGCGAAAGGTTGGTGACTGTGCGTTTCCATGAACGGGACTTCCAGTGGAACTTTGTGGTAGCTGCTAGCTCGGTCCCTATTTTAGGGGCTGATTTTCTTTGTGCTCACGGGCTCCTTGTTGATGTAGCTAACAGGCGTTTGATCGACGCTGTGTCTTTTTCGTCACTGCCTTGTGAGACGCGAGGAGCTGGGCCTTTAATGCATGCTAACTTTTTAGCTTCGGGTAATGTGTTTCAGCGTTTATTGTCTGAATTCCCCTCGCTGACTGTTCCTGATTTTGCAAACACAAACACAAAACATGGGGTCGAACATTATATTCCCACAACGGGCCCCCCGGTGTTCGCACGTGCACGCCGCCTCGATGCTACTAAGCTAGCAATAGCACAGGAAGAGTTTGCTAACATGGAGCGTTTAGGCATCGTGCAGCGCTCAAACAGTCCGTGGGCCTCCCCCCTCCACATGGTGCCCAAGGCAGATGGCAAATGGCGTCCATGTGGGGATTTCCGCCGCCTTAATAACATCACAGAGAACGATCGTTATCCCATCCCCCACATCCAGGATTTTTCAGTGCACCTGGCTGGGACCTCCATTTTTTCTAAAGTAGATTTAGTACGGGGGTACCACCAGGTTCCTGTGCATGTGGAGGATGTCCCTAAGACCGCTGTTATCACGCCTTTCGGCCTTTTTGAGTTTTTGCGCATGCCTTTTGGTCTTAAAGGTGCAGCACAAACATTTCAGCGGTTGATGGATTCAGTCCTAAGGGGCCTGCCCTTCGTATTTGTGTACTTGGACGACATCCTGGTGGCTAGCAGCTCGGCTGAGCAGCACTTGTCCCACCTCCGTGAGGTTTTTCAGCGCCTGGCAGCACATGGCCTGATTGTAAACACAGCGAAATGCCAGTTTGGGCTGCCAGTCATTGACTTTTTGGGCCACCGCATTTCCGCAAGTGGCGCCGTCCCGTTACCAAACAAAGTGCAGGCGGTGTCAGATTTCCCACAGCCCCAGTCTGTTAAAGCGCTACAAGAGTTTTTGGGAATGGTTAACTTCTATAACCGTTTCCTCCCCAGGGCAGCACAACTGCTGCGTCCGCTCTATGGAGCGCTGAAAAAGAAAAAGCCCAACGACAGTGTTGACTGGACACCAGAACGCCTACAGGCATTTGGTGATGCTAAAGCTGCACTGGCCACTGCTGCCCTTTTGGCCCATCCATCCCCAGCGGCGCAAATAGCTTTAACAACCGACGCATCTGATGTTGCGGTGGGGGCTGTGTTAGAACAGCAGGTTTCCGGGGTTTGGCAGCCGCTTGCATTTTTCAGCCGTACGCTGCGGGACAATGAGCTGAAATACAGTGTTTTTGACAGAGAGTTGCTGGCGCTTTACCTGGCTACACGCCATTTCAGGTTTTTCCTGGAAGGCCGCCAGTTCACTGCATACGTTGACCACAAACCCCTGGTGTTTGCTATGTCAAAAATTTCTGACCCCTGGTCTGCTCGCCAGCAACGCCACCTCGCAGCGGTGTCTGAATTCACTACAGACATTCAGCATGTGGCTGGAAAATCCAACGTGGTGGCCGACTGTCTCTCCCGGGTGCTGATCTCTCCCGTGTACGTTGGCATCGATTTTTCTGCTATGGCTGCGGACCAACGTAGCGACGCAGAAATACTCGAGCTCCAGTCCGGCCCCACAGGCCTCGAGTTGGAGGAAAGGCAGGTGAATGACGGAGGTCCTCTCCTGCTCTGTGACGTATCTACAGGCAGGCCCCGCCCCCTGGTTCCAGTTTCATGGCGACGCCGCGTTTTTGACTCCTTACATTCCCTTTCTCACCCAGGTGTTAGAGCCTCTGTGAAACTGGTCAGCTCAAAGTTTGTTTGGCCCGGTCTGCGTAAAGCAGTTAAGGAGTGGGCAGCAGCGTGTGTTCCATGCCAGCGTGCTAAGGTTAACAGGCACACCAAAGCACCTTTGGAACCTTTCTCCATCCCAAGTCGGCGGTTTGATCATGTGCACGTAGACCTAGTAGGCCCTCTGCCTCCATCACAGGGTTTTACTCATCTGCTGACTATGATAGACCGGACCACCAGGTGGCCAGAGGTGGTTCCTCTGACGTCCACAACATCTGCAGTGGTGGCCCGGGCTTTTTTGTCTACCTGGGTTGCACGTTTCGGCCCCCCTTCAGACATTACATCGGACAGGGGCCCGCAGTTTGTTTCTGAGCTTTGGTCTACCATGGCCAAGGGTCTGGGGACTAACGTTCACAGGACCACCGCTTACAACCCCCAAGCTAATGGTTTGTGTGAACGGTTTCACAGGTCATTGAAAGCTGCACTTCGTGCTGCATTGACCGGTGACAACTGGATTGACCGTCTTCCCTGGGTTTTGTTGGGGTTGCGTACCGCAACCAAAGAGGACCTGAGCTCTTCCCCGGCTGAACTGGTTTTCGGTCAGCCTGTGCGCGTCCCCGGTGAGTTTTTACCTGAGGTACCCTCACCACAGTTCGCTCCACCGTTGCTCCATCTTTCACCTCAGGAGGCCCCTTTTCGTGTCCCCGGTCCGGTACACCATTGTTTACCGCAGTCATTTGTCCCTAAGAGTCTGGAGTCCTCTAAATTTGTTTTTGTCAAACACAATGCACACAGGACACCACTACAGCCTTTGTATGATGGACCGTTTCGAGTTCTTCAACCAGGTCCGAAACATTTCCTTTTGGATTTAGGGGGTCGTACTGAGACTGTCTGTATTGATAGGCTTAAACCAGCTCATGTTATGTCAGATGATCAGGTTGTTACGGCCCAAGCTCCTCGCAGGGGCAGACCTCCATCCACATTGTTAACGGACGGCGGTCCTTCTTCCGGAAACTCTCAACGTCCATTGGAGCCCGAATCTTCTGCAGACCCTCCTCGTAGCCCTCCACTTCATCAGACTGGTTCTGCAGGGCCCAGGTTCAGCCGTTCTGGTCGTTTGATCAAACCTAAAATGCGGGACTAGTGATGGACCTTACTGGGTGTTCTGGGGGGGCGTGTGTGGTGGACCACTAGGGGGCTCTACTCACACCCAGTGGACCGAAGGCATTACAGGATGTTTTATTGTGAAAGGTCCAGAGGACCGGATGCTGTATTGGATATATAAGGCGGTGTTGGGTGCTTCCCGCCAGTTTAGTAGGAGTTGATTAAAAGTGAAGTTCTGCAGCCTGTCTCCTGTGTCGTCTCTTCACCACCTCCTACAAGACCAGCTATATTGTATGGTCTGGAGACAGTGTCATTGACAAAAAGACAGGAGAAAGAACTGGAAGTAGCAGAAATGAAGATGCTGAGGTTCTCCTTAGGAGTGACAAGGATGGATAAGATCAGGAATGAGATCATCAGAGGTACAGCACATGTTGAACAACTGGGAGATAAAGTTAGGGAGGCCAGACTGAGATGGTTTGGACATGTCCAGAGGAGGGACAGTGGGTATATTGGTAGAAGGATGTTAGAAATGCAGCTGCCAGGAAAAAGACAAAGAGGAAGGCCAAAGAGGAGATATATGGATGCAGTTAGAGAGGACATGAAGGTAGTTGGAGTGAGGACAGAGGATGCAGAGGACAGAGTGAGGTGGAGGAGGATGACTCGCTGTGGCGACCCCTGAAAAGGGAAAAGCCGAAAGAAGAAGATCCGTACTTTCTACTACACTACATTTTTATAATGTGTTGAGTTACAAGTTACTTTCACGTTGCGGCTTTTTTGAATAAACCAAAAACTGAAAATAAAATTAATTTAACTGAATAGGAGTAAACTAAACAGTTGTACAATATATCTGAGGTGAAGAGTTCCTTAGTCGCAGTACCTCATTTGATCTTAGTGTGTAGAAAACAAATATTTTAGTAACGTCCAGACCATGCAGGGGTCACCAACCTTTTTGAAACTGAGAGCTACTTTGTGGGTACGGAGTCATACAAAGGGCACCATTTTGATACTCTTCGGAAATAAAGCGTAAATTGAAAAAAAAATGTATAAAACATATTTTTAAGAACACATTTTTAAGATAGACGTTTTAAAATATATATACACAGGTAAATACAAAAAAAGAATAACTGAATAAAATGAAATTTTAAATGTAGCTTAGTAGTGAGTTGTGCCGTTTTTAGAACAGGTCCGGGGGCACCTCAAATGGTCCTTGGGGGCACCCGGGTGCCCGCGGGCACCACGTTGGTAACCCCTGGTCCAGACTAATCAGTTTTTCAAATGTGTACTATTACTTTGGTATTGATGAATAATTGGTATTGATGAATAATAGCTCTTTGCTTGATTGTAACCAAAGGAAAAAAAAAAAGGAAAAAAAAAGAGAAAATAATGAACTTGTTCAATCTTTATTTATTTATGTGCACCACTGTTCCAAACAATAACTTCAATATATTTACAGTAATAGAATACAAACTTTGTAATGTCAATAAATACAAAAAACACAACTGCAACGGTGCAACAAAAGGAAAAACTGTTTCAAGAACCAAAAGGAATTGTTTGAAGTTCATTTACAACGTTAAGACTTTGAACTGGGGGCTGTGGCGTAGTGGTAATGGCAGTTGTCCCCCAATCGGAAGGTTGGCGGTTCGAATCCCGGTTCCCCACACCATGTGTCATTGTGTCCTTGGGCAAGACACTTAACCCCGAGTTGCTCCCGGTAGGACTGGAAAGTGCCTTGCATGGTAGTCTGCCGCTACCGGTGTATGAATGTGTGTAGCACTTTGAGATTTTCACTAATGAAAAGTGCGTTATGAATTGAATTCATTATTATTATTATTATTATTATAACTGTACACTAAACTCATTTTGAACATTTGCAGGAACGAGGAGATGACTTAGTCCACTTCCTCCATTCTAGACGTGTCCTCGTCCCCTTCAAGTGGGGGCATGTCCTCAGTGGGAGCAGCAGCGGTGGTGGTGTCTTCTGATGTCACGTCGTCTTCATCAATACCTGAAAGGTGACGAGAAGAAAACATCAGTAAAACCAGCATGCATTTTGTGAAAAGGTGTAGGTGTCAACGCTGCTGGAACATACCAAGACCCAGTTTGATCATCCTGTAGATGCGGTTGGCGTGAGTCTGTGGGTCCTCCAGTGAGAATCCTGAAGACAGCAGGGCGGTCTCGAACAGGAGGATGACCAGGTCCTTCACCGACTTGTCGTTCTTGTCGGCCTCAGCCTTGTGCCTCAACGTCTCCATGATGGGATGGTCGGGGTTGATCTCCAGGTGTTTCTTGGCAGCCATGTACCCCATGGTGGAGTTGTCCCTCAGCGCCTGGGCCTTCATGATCCTCTCCATGTTGGCCGTCCAGCCGTAGGTGCTCGTGACGATGCAGCAGGGTGAAGACACTAGGCGGTTGGAGACGGTGACCTGCACAGGAGACAAAGTTTCAGTTACGTCAACATGAAGTTGTGCGGGTTACGCCTTCAATTTTGACATCAACGCACTTTTTCCACTTTCTTCTCCAAGATATCTTTCATGATTTTGCAGAGGTTCTCAAACTGAGCCTTCTTCTCCTCCTGCTTCTTCTTCTCTTCCTCGTCCTCCGGCAGCTCCAGACCTTCCTTGGTTACTGAAACCAGGTTTTTTCCTTCGAACTCCTTCAGCTGCTGGACGCAGTACTCGTCAATGGGCTCGATCATGTAGATGACCTCCAGGCCAGCTTTGCGCAGTCGCTCCACAAAGGCAGAGTTTGCAACTTGGTCTTTAGTTTCTCCTGTGGTCAAGACATTGAAAATTATAAAATCATTTACATGTAAAAAAAACCATTTATTTTAAATTTTTATAGCACTGGTTAGTTAGATCCTCACCTGTGATGTAGTAGATGTGCTTCTGGCTGTCCTTCATACGTGTGACGTAGTCCTTCAGGGAAACCATCTCGTCTCCGGAGGCAGAGGTGTAGTACCGCAGCAGTTCTGACAGCTTCTTTCTGTTCTGGGAGTCTTCATGGATACCGAGCTGCACGAGGGACAGAAAAAAGTGTCAAAGTTGTCATTACATGTGCAAGACGGAGCTTTGATCCAACATCTACACACTGCACCCAATTTGTCAGAAGTTGCAATGTTCGTCTACTAGGGATGCGCTATATAAACGGTACACCGTAGAAACGATAGAAATTTAGCCTACGATAGAGATCTGTCTTCTACCGGCTAATCGCAGAAAATCAGAGTTGTCCGATTTAATCTTTACTTTTTTTAGTTTAAAACTGTGCATAAGTGGTGTTGAAGTGTACAATCAGAGTTGTCCGATTTAATCTTTACTTTTTTTAGTTTAAAACTGTGCATAAGTGGTGTTGAAGTGTACAATCAGAGTTGTCCGATTTAATCGATACTTTTTTTTTGTGTTGAAAACTGTGCGTAAGTGGTGTTGAAGTATTTTCTTCGAGTGCTAAGTAGCGAAGCTATAAGCTAACTTCGTCCGTAGTGTTGCCGTAGTGTTGCTATATTCGGACGCATGCGCAAAACGCTGCGTTCCATAGTTTGTTTGTTTTTTGTCGAAAGTTAAAGTAAGCGTTGGTCAGCTTTAGAGAAACCTGCCCTCTGATCTGTGAACAGAACGCTGTGTTGTGTGATTTTACTGCGAGACCCTCTGGTCAAAGCCACAGAGGAAACTGGTTGCCTTGTCAGCTCTCCTTAAAGCTGAAGGAGACGCCCACTAGAGGGTTGGAGGGTGAAGTGTTTTCAGTGTAAAATGCTGCTCTGTTACTGTTCATTTCTTAAGTGACAATATTGGAAACTGTTAAGAGTTAACAACATATTCTTTAGTTTAAAACTTATGGCTAAAACTACACAAGATATATTTTGCACTGTTTTGCACTACAAGAAAGAAGCCTAATGCTTGAGTTGTTAATTATTTAAAAACTCTCTGGACCTAGTAGTGAAATTTTCTTAATAGAGATTATTTTGTGGTATAGCAGTTTTCAAAATAAATTATGGCAAAAGGACACCCTATGCTTTTTTTTTCATTCCTATTGCAAGTTTTATACCAAAAACATATCGCGATATATATAGTTATCGCCACCCTTCACAATACATATCGTGATATGAATTTTAGGCCATATCGCACATTCCTATAGTCTACCTTGATGTTCTTGGAGAACTGCTCGTAGAACTTCTTGTAGTTGTCCTTGTCCTCAGACAGTTCTGTGAACAGCTCCATGCACTTCTTGACCAGGTTCTTGCGGATCACCTTCAGGATTTTGCTCTGCTGAAGCATCTCTCTGGAGATGTTCAGAGGAAGGTCCTCAGAGTCCACAACACCCCTAATGAAGTCTAAAAAACAAGGAAGAAAACTTTTAACATCTGCTTTTCTGTGATCTGCACTGAAATAAGAGTGGAGAACTCCGGACGGGTCAACTATACTTACTGAGATACTCTGGGATGAGCTCGTCACAGTTGTCCATGATGAAGACTCTGCGCACGTACAGCTTAATATTGTTCTTCTTCTTTTTGTTCTCAAACAGGTCAAAGGGCGCGCGCCGGGGCACGAAGAGCAGAGCGCGGAACTCCAGCTGACCTTCAACCGAGAAATGCTGCAGGAGTAAAGAGAGAATAAATTTTATTTTTACTTGGTCAGAAATGGAATGAAAGATCAAAATAAAATTAAAAAAACTTGAGACTCACCTTGACAGCCAGGTGGTCCTCCCAGTCGTTGGTTAGACTCTTGTAGAACTCTCCATACTCCTCGTTGGTGATATCATCTGGATTGCGAGTCCACAGAGGTTTGGTCGTGTTCAGCTCCTCCTGGTCGATGTACTTCTCCTTGATCTTTTTCTTCTTCTTTTTGTCTGAAGACTTGTCGTGGTCGTGCTCCTCATCCGAGCCGACGTCCTCGATCTCAGGCTTGTCCTCGTCCTTCTCCTCTTCCTTGTCCTTTTCTTCCTTGTCCTTCTCCTCCTCCTCAGCCTCGTCGTCACTCACCTCCTTGTCCCGCTCTTTCTCCACCTAAAGGATGTCATGGGTCCAGTCACTTATATTTTGCAATGTAAATATATTTCCTATTACAGTATCTATGCAACTTAAACTGTGAACTGGAATTTAGATTTTAAGGCTCTTTGTCCTAAAACCCAAAATATATATACCGTATATTTTAAAACTTACAAAGAGTGTTATGGGGTAGCCGATGAACTGTGAATGCTTCTTCACAATTTCTTTGATCCTCTTCTCTTCAAGGTAATCCATCTGGTCTTCTTTCAGGTGCAGGATGACCTTAGTTCCACGTCCCAGGGGTTCAGCTGCACCGAGGACAAACAAGTTAGTGGTATGCTGGTGAAGATTCTCAGTCGTCCAGGACATGATAAAATCAAAAAAGGTGTTCAATACAAGATCAACTGGACTTTATTTGTTGCAGAAAACGTTTCGACTCCCATCCAGGAGGCTTTTTCAATTCCATGAACAAACTGTGCGAAGTTTGGAGTTACAGGTAGTCCCCGACTTACGAGCGCTCTGACCTACGAGGTTCNGCAGGATGACCTTAGTTCCACGTCCCAGGGGTTCAGCTGCATCGAGGACAAACAAGTTAGTGCTTATTGCAACAAGTGCTCCGAAAATGTTATCGTTCAAAATTACTTACAGTTGTCAAGTCTAACAGTGAATGAACCCCCAGCAGAGGATTCCCACATGTACTGCTCATCGTCGTTGTGCTTTGTGATGACCGTCACCCTCTCAGCCACCAGGTAGGCCGAGTAGAAACCCACACCAAACTGTCCGATCATGGAGATGTCCGCTCCAGCCTGCAGAGCCTCCATGAAAGCCTTGGTGTCAGACTTTGCAATCGTACCCAGATTATTGATCAGGTCAGCCTTGGTCATGCCGATGCCCGTGTCGATCAAGGTGAGGGTGCGCTCCGCTTTGTTGGGTATGATTTCGATTTTGAGGTCCTTGCCAGAGTCAAGCTGGGAGGGGTCAGTGAGACTCCTGTAGCGGATTTTGTCTAGAGCCTGTTAGAATGTGGGGAATAAAGAACATTTTGTTAGGACTACGGAGAATTTAGTTGTTTTGTTGACTTAAATCTGGATTGCACTTATTAAACATCTCAATACACAACTATAGCACTCACATCTGAGGAGTTGGAGATAAGCTCCCGAAGGAAGATCTCTTTGTTGGAATAGAAAGTATTGATGATCAGGGACATCAGCTGAGCAATTTCAGCCTGGAAAGCGAAGGTCTCAGTCTCCTCCTCCATTGGTTGTTCGCGTAGTTCAGGCATCTGGGACAAAAAATGTCATTAATTCAACCTTTATTTATATGTTAGTCCCATTGAGCCTTGGGGACTTGTGGGGGGGGGGGCACTCAGAAATATTTTCTACAATTTACTTATTTGGTGTATCAAGGTGCCATTTAGTGGATCAGCTCTTGCAGATTTCAGAACATAGCACTTCCAATGTACACAGGGCAATTTTAATTTCAAACTAGCAAAAATTGTGCATTGAAAGAGGAACTAAACTCCAAATTAACTTTTTTTAGCTGATCAACTCCCTAGAATGTGTCCAAAATGTTGTATAGCACTATGTCTGTGTTAATCTTCACATATTTGTGTGGAATCGGATTAGTTTAAATCGGCAATATTTGGTCTAAAAACATGTTTACGGTAACCCTATGGGTTGAACAAAAGAATTGCACCTTAATTTTCTTATTGGTCAAGGACTGTTCACTCTGATGTGTCTTGTACACTCTGACGTCACAAAAGTGGTTCAAGCAGAGCCAATCCCCTGCAGAGATTAGAAGGTCCGTGCTGCAGTTCATACCTTATATGGAAGTGGTACATTGCACTCCGGAACAGCTCTGCAGCAAAGCATATTATAGTTTTCGGAATGGCACTAGTTATTTGTATATTTTAACCTATGTATACATAGTTCCCATGTGACGTCACATCTGTGGAATTTCCGGGTAGACCCTCATGCGTGTAGGCGGCCGGAGCAGCAGGACAGTCTACTACTGGATGTGTATTTTTCACGTTGTTTTTTTTGTTAATTTCTAATTAATTGCAATGGTTACTTTGTGCTGGGTCAGTGGGTGTTCCAGTCGGGTAGACGTTTAGGCAACGCGCAGGTTTCACTTAATCCAAAAAAAAGTAAACGTGAAGGATTTATCTCATCGGAGAAGCTCACAGCAGCCCCATCGCTCTCTGACTGCTCGGATCTGCTCAGAAGACGTCGTGCTTTTGGCCGGTAAACAAAATATTCTACATAAATCATTTTGTGAAACAATGTCAGAACAATGTTAGAGTACAACTGTCCGTGTGTTAGAGCCGTTTTTTTTTCTTCCATTATTTAGCAGCACCGTCTTGCTGTGTGTAGCTTAGCATGTCGCTAACGCGCCCCAGTGGGAGAAGGAGGACGGGAGCCAAGTCGTGCGGGCGACGCGTCGGTCCCATATACGTGCCCCGCGGCCGCGACGGATCCACGCCGTCCGACCTACCTGAGCTCGCCGCGAGCCTCCGTGCGACGGACCCTCCGCTCCGGATGCTAATGCAACATGCTAACTTCCAACACGGTAACACTCAAAGTGCTGGTCCTAGTCCGTGTTGAGCCTGGACTTTTTTTGGCTGTGTGTTATTTTAGTTAAACCTTTATTTAGCTGGTTAGATATGATTGAGACAGTTTACACATCTTTTTTGGATTTAAAGCTGTGAAGCTCCTCGGTGTGCGCTCCTCGTAGTAATTAAATAATTAATGATATCAGAGTAACTTCTTGATGACAAGTTGTCCGCTTCGTCTGCCATGATTTCTTTCTCCAACTCATTCAACTCTGACCACTGCCATTTTGCTCTTGTGCCTTGGTGAAGCTAGTAATGTATTTAGCTGTGGTAGCTCGAGTCTGTTTGTCCGCCATTTCTGCCTTTACGGGTGGCGAAAAACCCGGTATTGCGCAATACTCGTCACATGTGTGGGAACTATGTATTGTATGAATACTTTCCACTTCATCGAAACTATTTGGTTGTATTTGTTTTCTTATTGTGCGATGGACAAGTAATGCATGAATGCCAAGATGGGGCAATGGTGTAGGAGCGGGTTTGGGGTCCGACAGACCCAGGTTCGATCCCCGGTCACAGCATACCTTGTAGTATTATTTTCATTTTTTTCCTAAAGCCTTTTTTTTTATAGATCGGGTGGGAATAGTTAAATACATCTACATATTTATTCTTTGTTTTTGCTTGCTGCAAGTTGTTTGCTAGAGTTTTAGTTTGTTTTAGTTTGTTGCTAGAGGGGGCGTGAACGCAGCTCAACCACCCACCTCCTCCCCTCCTTGTCTCTCGACACTCCCATTTTCATGAGGATTTTGAATCTGGTCTGGGGGCGGGGCTACCATTTCACAGTGGGTTGAGTACCTCTTTCAGGACCTGTCCCCTGGTAGAAGTGTATAAAATCTGTTAAAATGGCAAAACACGTTTCAAGTTTTGGATATTAATAAGGATAACAGGCAGCAAGCAAATCCTTCGTCCTTCCTGATCAGAAGCTCGTGTCTTGTACTGTATTGATCAGAAAGCGCGCCCCCTGCTGGTGGACAGCACGAACAGCAACGTTCTGGAAGCTACCAGGATGCTGAGCAGAACTCTCTAGCAGCTTCTGGAGAATCCGAAGCCCCGCCCTCTTTCAGCCAACGGATGAATGACCAGTGTTGCCAGATTGGGCGGTTTACTGCCATTTGGGCTGTTTTCATGCTCTACTTTGCGGCTAAAAATAGCTCTGGGCGGGTGGGGATAATTTGGGCTGATTTGGAGTCAGATCGGCGGTTTTTGAGTTAACCTATTAAACACATTTCAAACAATCATTCATCATTATTTCATAGCAAAGCTCCTCCGACCTTTATCCATCACTGATTGGCTATCATAGATCACAACAGAGAACTGGTGAGGCAGTTTAGTGGACACCTCGTTGAGTGGGCTGGTCCGTAGCGGCAGTACGTCATAGCGGCCGCCAAATTGGATGTGGCAGAACTGCCGGTCAACTGATAGAAGGAAACGGACTGAACTTCATAAAGCACCGTTTTACAAAGTGTTTTATGTTAATGCCTGTCATTCACACACACTAATATATTTGGAAAACAAACATGCACCAAAGACAATATTTATAACTTTTAAAGTGATTATTAAAAATGTTTATTCCTTAAATGTTTGACAAAATGTTTGTTTTATAGATTTCAAAATGTTTTAAGAAAAGTTCTTCAGACCATCCCTGCATGCCACACTGGACTCTTACCACAGAACCACCCAGTGGCTCTCAAACTTTTCAACTCCTTTCTTTCCTACACAAAGAACAATACAATTAATCCTGCACCACAATAAACACTTTAAAGGTGCAGTCTGCAGTTTCTGTAGAACGCAGCACTTAGAAAAATTTTCAACAGGCAAAGCATTCTGATCCCTCCCCCTCAGAGCCATATATGGCTCTGCTCCCCCTTGCTCTGCTGAAATTCAAATTCAAGCTCTGTTTTTATTGGCTGGTTACAAACTCTGTTTTTATTGGCTGGTTAACGGCGGGTCACTGTGGCTTTTTAGAAATGCTTTTAGTAACACCTGGAGAAGCAAGGGGACTATAGTTTTTTCAAAGATTACTTTGTCTAACATCAGTCTGTCAGGAGATAGTGACAAAGTGAAGAAATATGTTAAAAATATATTTTTAGAAAACTTGCAGACTGCACTACAGAAACTGCAGACTGCACCTTTAATGTTTCTGTCTAAACCTGACCTGTTTTAGAACTTAAATGTTGGTATTTTTATATTATTTGATGTTTTTTATATCTTGTGTGATTGTTGTGTATGTTCCTTATACTGAAATTCTGGCACAACAATTTTCTGTGGGATCAACGAACAATACAATTCTATCTTATAAGCTAGTTCAGACTGAAAAAGTCTGTTGGATAAAAGAGGAAACGTTTCTACAATTTTTTTAACCCATGTAGCCATCCAGAGGAACTTTTTTTTCTTCTCCCCAGAATGTTGTATGTGATGTGTCACGTGACACTTTCTGAACGGTCCGTGAATGCAGCTCGAGGCGCGCTCCACAGTGTCACGTGACACTTTCTGATTGGGCGGGTTTTGGGCGGTGTTTTACAGAT
This sequence comes from Garcialebias charrua, assembly GCA_038048925.1. Taxonomy (NCBI): domain Eukaryota; kingdom Metazoa; phylum Chordata; class Actinopteri; order Cyprinodontiformes; family Rivulidae; genus Garcialebias; species Garcialebias charrua. The sequence continues at coordinate 20,530 of JBBPBX010034652.1, forward strand.
TTTTGGACTGGAAAACCTGGAATCTATCTGGCAACACTGTAAATGACAGCTCCACTCTTCAGATCTGCTCTGATAAACCAGCGTGAACGGTGAGAGCTTTTTTTTTTTTTTTTTTGAAACCTGACAAAATGTACTAAATAAGAAGCGTTGAGCATCTGTGTGCGGCTGAACATCAAATGAACTGCAACAACTAACCTTATACAGTAATTCATTTTATTTATATATAGCTAATGAAGTCATTGGGGCACAGAAATATACATACACATTAAAGTGTTATTATTGATCAGTGCATTATCAGTCCACCTTATGTTTTGCTAGTTTTTTGATACTTTGTTAAAAGGAGGAATGTGTATGTATGTATATA
>JBBPBX010034652.1:21093-32503 GCA_038048925.1 Garcialebias charrua
TGTATATATATGTGTATATGTGTATATATATGTGTATATGTGTATATGTATATATATATATGTGTATATGTATATATATATATGTGTATATGTATATATATATGTGTATATGTATATATATATGTGTATATGTATATATATATTTTCTCTCTCTTTTGTTTTTCTATTGTTTATTGTTTGATTGTTTATTGTTTAAGGAAATTCTACCATTGCTGTTCATTGTTCTTTAGTTTTAGCAGGTCGCTTTCGTAAATGAGCCCACGAGGTTCAAAAGATTTACCTGACTAAATAAAGGTTGAATGAATTATCCTGAAAATGTCAGAAAACTTAGCCATTGATTAAAATAAACGCTCTCTGGTGAATAAAATTCTAGCTTCAGTTTGGCTTATATATCGTCAAAATTAGCCTTTTTTTAACCTGTCTCAGCGCATTAAGAAAGAAATAAGAAAAATAAATGTACCTTAATCCCCGGAATGTCAAGCTCTCCAAAAGCAGGAACGTACCTCAACTTGTAATCTATTTACATGTGTACATGTGTATTTAAAGAGTAAATCTCGGTGCTGGTTTTATACTTTCTGGAGAGTTCGAGAAGATACCGACCCAAGCTTCCAGAACCGTCTGAAATCTCCCTCCCTACACTGACCGCTGACAGGTCAGGCGAACTGTCAATCATTGTTTGTATACGCCTATTTTGGCAGATGAAGGCGGGATGCTCCGTGCTCACCGCTGATAGGTTGATAAGACTGTCAATCACTTTACTTGTGTACGCCTTATTTTCCTTTTTTGGTAGATGGAGGCAGGATGGGTTAGAACGTCAAGAAAACGCTCAAGTGGAAATTACAAGATCAGTGAAAATTCCAGAACATTCAAAAAAAATAAGAAGAAAATTTTATGAAAATTTGCAAACTATTATATTTTTTTATTGTAATCTGCACCTTCCCTTATTTCCAGGAAGCCCTTTATTTGCTGGAAGTTGGCATCTGGCATATATAATAATAATAAGAAATGGTACGTCTTATTTCGCAAACATATTTTATTACAAATTTGAAAGCCTTTACATATAAAATGTAATAGTTACAAAAAGAGATGTGACTTTATAATACTCTTACTGCTTGTTTTTATATAAATAGCAATTACAAAGCAAAAAAGTAAAATAAAAAAACATTACAGCCTACATTAATACAAATTTTTGAGACACCAATGACGAATAGATGCTGTGTTAAATAAAACGTTTTAAAGAAAAAAATAACTTACAAAAATAAACATTAGGAAAAGCCTGGAAACATCTAGAAAGTTTCTTAGTCAACTTCCTCCATTCTTGATGTGTCATCATCTCCTTCCAAAACAGGCATGTCTTCTTCGGCTGGCTGAACGCTGTCTTCAACTGCTGAGTCATCATCATCAATCCCTGCGCAAACAATGCATTCATCATCAACCAAAAAAACCCACTGGAAGTATATAATATTAGTATTTTTCCAACTACAGGTAGTCCCCGGCTTACGAGCGAGTTCCGTTACTAAGAGGTGATCGTAACACGAAATCTTGTACATCGGAACACGAAACACGTGTTACTCGTAAGTCCGGATTTTCGCTCGTAAGTCGGAAAATTTATGCTAGCGCTACTACGAACACTCGTTTTTCAACACAAACGTATATACTAGTTCATAAACATGCTCAGAAACTTGTTTACAAACTGTTAGCTAACATGGGCGTAACCAGGATTACATGAGGGGCAGTTTGTTTAAAGGAAATGTGGACCTTGAAAGAGCAACACGCCTCGGTGGTTCACTGGAAACGCGTCTGGTTGCCGCTCCAAACCTTTTCCCGACTCGGGTTCGAACCTCACTTGGTTGAACTTATTTTACGTTTGTTTTTTATTGGTTAAAAAAAGGAGTTTGTGTTAACCACAGGCATATTAACTCATTTTTTTTAAATCCAATAAAAGACAAACGTAAAATAAGTTCAACCAAGTGAGGTTTGAACCCGAGTCGAGAAAAGGTTTGGAGCGGCAACCAGACGCGTTTCCAGTGAACCACCGAGGCTTGTTGCTTTTTCAAGGTCCACGTTTCTTTTCAACGAACCGCCCCTCATAAAATCCCTAGGCGGGAGTTCATAGGCAAAGTGGGTGGTTCGTTCGAACCGAGCGAAACCCCCCTGCCTACGCGCATGGCTAACACACTTTCATCTAAAAACACATACCAGTGCTGTATTTTCTGTATGTTCTGTACAACTTTACTGTTTGTTAGTCAGCTCGTAAGTCCGGAACCTCGTATGTCGATGCGCTCGTAAGTCGGGGACTACCTGTATGCTTGTGGTAGTAGGGTGAATAAAACATACCAAGACCCAGTTTGATCATCCTGTAGATGCGGTTGGCGTGAGTCTGTGGGTCCTCCAGTGTGAATCCTGAAGACAGCAGGGCGGTCTCGAACAGTAGGATGACCAGGTCCTTCACAGCCTTGTCGTTCTTGTCGGCCTCTGCCTTCTCCCTTAGCGTCTCAACGATCGGATGCAGCGGGTTGACCTCGAGGTGTTTCTTAGCCGTCATGTATCCCATGGTGGCGTTGTCCCTCAGTGCTTGAGACTTCATGATCCTCTCCATGTTGGCCGTCCAGCCGTAGGTGCTCGTGACGATGCAGCAGGGGGACGCGACCAAGCGGTTGGAAACCACAACCTGTGGAAAATACAATGTGGCGTTATTGCAAGGCTCCACCACACTTGGTTCGGTTTTACTGATGCAACCAAGACACTACTTCTGTAATTTCCAGAAGGACATTAAAGACATTACCTTCTCAATTTTTTTGTCGAGAATGTCCTTCATTATCTTGCAGAGGTTCTCAAACTTATTTTTCAGCTCCTCCTGCTTTTTCTTCTCATCGTCATCTTCAGGCAGCTCCAGGCCTTCCTTTGTCACTGAAACCAGGTTCTTCCCATCGTACTCCTTCAGCTGCTGGACGCAGTACTCGTCAATGGGCTCGATCATGTAGATGACCTCCAGGCCGGCTTTGCGTAGGCGCTCCACAAAGGCAGAGTTGGCCACCTGGTCTTTGGTCTCTCCTGTAAAAGGCATCATGAGTGATGTAATCAATATTACATCATTAACAAATCGTGCCAAATTTTTTGATGTGCGACTTACCAGTGATGTAGTAAATGTGTTTCTGGTTGTCCTTCATGCGAGAGACGTACTCTTTAAGGGAAACCATCTCGTCTCCGGAGGCAGAGGTGTAGTATCGCAGCAGCTCAGACAGCTTCTTTCTGTTCTGGGAGTCTTCGTGGATTCCTAGCTGAAATATGACGTGTTTTTCTTCGTCATCAAAATGAACTCTCAAAGAGAAATTGATCAGGAAAGTTTACCTCAGAAGAGTGAAACTACCTTGAGGTTTTTGGAGAACTGCTCGTAGAACTTCTTGTAGTTGTCCTTGTCCTCAGACAGTTCTGTGAACAGCTCCATGCACTTCTTGACCAGGTTCTTGCGAATCACTTTCAGGATTTTGCTCTGCTGAAGCATCTCTCTGGAGATGTTCAGGGGAAGGTCCTCAGAGTCCACAACACCCTTGATGAAATCTGCAAACAGAGGATAAACACTGTTCAGACACCCAAAGCCAGGCAAATGTAATTTTTTAATATTTAACAAGCTATTATGAATCATGAATGTTGGACGACTGACGATTTATTTGTGTGTAGACATACGTATACTGAGGTTACAGAGCATCAAAGGTCCACTGACATGATTTTTTTTACTATTCATAAAATTGCTCAATATATATATATATATATATTTTTTTTTTTATTTATCATTTAAATATGTTCGTTTTTGCAAACAAAATGATAAATCACTTTAATTTTGCTTTAAAAGTGATTTTGAACTTCAAGCCGTGTTTAATCATGGGAAATCCGATTACACACGAACGCACCATCTGTGACGTAGTGAGAGGCAGAGGGCTCTGGTCTCTTTAATAGCGGACAATTTAAAACCCGACAAATTTAGCAATCTATGTGAAGATTTGAGCTATTTGTCTTCATTTTGGGAAGCAGAAAATAGTTTGGGTGATGGAACAAGAAACAACAGGATCTAATTTAGGTCTGATGCTGTATCAGACTTACCTTCATGTCGAGCTGCTCATACCTGCGCACTGTGACAAGCCCAGAGCTCTGCCCGGTGTGACATCACAGATGGTGCGTTCGTGTAATCGGATTTCCCATGATTAAACACGGCTTGAAGTTCAAAATCACTTTTAAAGCAAAATTAAAGTGATTTATCATTTTGTTTGCAAAAACGAACATATTTAAATGATAAAATATATATGTTTTGAGCAATTTTATGAAAATTAAAAAATCATGTCAGTGGGGCTTTAAGTGTAAAACCACTAGACTGAGGAACAGCTTCTACCCTGAAGCTGTCCATAACCAGAAAAATCACTGCTATGCCAGTTTAATGTCACTTTATCTGTTCTGTATTATTACAGTGGTTCCCAACACTGGTCCTTGAGGAACACCATCCTGCATGTTTTAGTTGTTTCCCTGCTCCAACACACCTGATTCGGTGATTTAATTACTTCCTCGTGTTCTGCAGAAGCCTGTTAATCACCCATTAATTACAATCAGGTGTGTTGCAGAGAAACGACTAAAACATGCAGGATGGTGTTCCTCAAGGACCAGGGTCGAGAACCCCTTAGATTCTTGTACAGTATACAGTATTGTTTCTTTATTTATACTGTACTTTATATTTTTGCTATTTTTGAGTGTAACTGGGAACTTGAGTGCACAGTTTTGTTCCACCTCATGCACCACATGTTATGCGAATGACAATTTGAACCTTGAACTTTGTATGTTTTACTTACTGAGATACTCTGGAATCAGCTCCTCGCAGTTATCCATAATGAAGACCCTGCGCACGTAGAGCTTGATGTTGTTTTTCTTTTTCTTGTTTTCAAAGAGGTCAAAGGCAGCTCTTCTGGGTACAAAGAGCAAGGCCCGGAACTCCAGCTGACCCTCCACTGAGAAATGCTGCAGGCACAAGCAAAAAGCACATTTTGTTGGCACACAGCAGACCTACGAGATAATGAGAGGTTTTTTTTGTTTTTTTTTGTATCACTGGCTCACCTTGACTGCCAGGTGATCCTCCCAGTCGTTGGTGAGACTCTTGTAAAACTCGCCGTACTCTTCGTTGGTGATGTCATCTGGGTTACGGGTCCAGATGGGCTTTGTCTTGTTCAGCTCTTCAGCGTCAATGTACTTTTCCTTGATCTTCTGTTTCCTTTTGTTCTTCCCATCCTTTGAATCTTCATCCTCGTCCGAACCCACATCCTCAATTTTAGGCTTGTCCTTGTCCTCAGCAGCCTCTTTCTCCACCTCCTCCTCTTTCTCTCCCTCCTCCAGGTCCACTTCCTTCTCTCTTGTCTTCTCCACCTGGAACATGTGAAAAGGTTTATAAGTATCTCATTTGGTTTGACATTTCTAGGTTCATTCATATGACAAGTTCAGTTTGGATAAAGTACTAAATGATAACTTACAAAAAGTGTTATAGGGTATCCAATAAATTGTGAGTGCTTCTTCACAACTTCCTTAACGCGCTTCTCCTCACAATATTCAGTCTGATCTTCTTTCAGGTGCAGGATGACTTTTGTTCCTCTGCCAATGGGCTCGCCTGATCGAATCAACATCAAACTCAGTGTCAGATAATGAATGAAAAAGTATTACGCTCGAGTATGACTCGAGTCCAGTGAAGAGGAGTCAACATACCGGTGTCGGTTTTTACAGTGAACGAGCCACCAGCTGCAGACTCCCACACGTACTGCTCATCGTCGTTGTGCTTTGTGATGACCGTCACCCTCTCAGCCACCAGGTAGGCCGAGTAGAAACCCACACCAAACTGCCCGATCATGGAGATGTCCGCTCCAGCCTGCAGAGCCTCCATGAAAGCCTTGGTGCCAGACTTGGCGATCGTGCCCAGGTTGTTGATCAGGTCAGCCTTGGTCATGCCGATGCCCGTGTCCATGAGGGTCAGGGTGCGAGCGTGCAGGTCAGGCGTGATTTCAATCTTGAGGTCTTTGCAGGACTCAAGTTTGCTGGGGTCAGTCAGGCTTTCATATCTGATCTTGTCCAAGGCCTGTCAAGAAGAGGAAAATCTCGTTTACATGGAGCACTTTATTTTTGTTATTTAAAAAAAAAAATACAGGGAGGAAAAGTGCAACTGTGTTCAGATGTTGCTTTTGTCTTACATCTGAGGAGTTGGAGATGAGCTCCCTAAGGAAGATCTCTTTGTTTGAGTAGAAAGTGTTGATGATCAGAGACATAAGCTGAGCAATCTCAGCCTGGAAGGCAAAGGTCTCCACTTCCTCCTCCGCAACGTGTCCGGCATTCTCAGGCATCTAAAGGAAAGCAAAAAGGTTTGATGAAAAACTGCATTAACTATTTATGCTACTTTTGCTAATAAGATAAGAATTATTTATTGATCCCACAGGAACTCATTGCAAAATTGTTAATAATGTTTGTATTTCTAAATTCAATATTGTCAAATTCAACCTTTGTTTTATATTCCAGACTTTTCGGCCACATGGCTCACATGTGTGGACTCCATGAACACATGTTGCATCTGTCAATCACGAAGTGGGCAACTGGTTGGAGCTCTGACTCTTAAACCCCACTTCTCCCAACCTTCCCCCAGTGGCTTTAATTCCACGATGGTTTTAGTAAAGAAAGTAGAAGAGAGCAACTTGAAAATAAAATAAACTGCATCTTCGATTTGTATGACAAATAAGCTGATGTTTAAGTAGAAAAATACAATTTAGCCAAAGTTTAAACACTAAATCTAGTTTCGTTTTTCTTGTTGTTTGTTTTAAAGATGTGTCTACTGGTTTTCCTGCTCTCTAGTTGCTCCGTTCCAGCTCAGGGTCACCCTCCCTGCCATGTGCTCCTTCCACGTTGTACTCTCACATGGGGTAAAGGCTGCTCTGCAACAGTCACTATAGTAATCATGTATAATAACACTGAAATGTCAAAAACTGCTACAGTCTTACCTTGATGGTAATTGTCACTTCTTCTGATTAATTGTCAAACAAATCTCTTATTTTCTTTTCTCGCAGAGCTTCAAAATGTGTGCGTCGCTGCTCCTCCAGTGGGCACTTAAATCTCTCACTGATGCATGTAAGTGAATTTCTTCGTGAGTCTATGCAGACCCAAGGCCACGCCGGCGTCTTTTTATACTTCAGGGGTGGGTTTCTCGAAGCTCCTCTTCAGAAGCTTCCAGAAGACATGTTCACCACAGTGAGGGAGAGGTGTTAAGGAAAGACCGAGAAGGGGGGGGTAGCAAGAGAGATATCCCTGAAGTTCATGTGCCCTTATAGGGCTGCAGAGTCACAAGGAGTGCCTGTCACTCACTGCAGGAGCCTGGCTGATAGCTTGTCGGCCTGCTGGGCCCTGCACGCCCCTGTGAGCGTCACAGCTGCTGTTGCCATCACCTGCTGCTGGTCATCTCCAGGAACTCGCCCAAACTGAACTGTAATGGACAGCAGGGTTTTAGGTGGATGGGTGGGGGGATGCAAAATTAGCTAAATCTGTGGCGTATTTTAGGCAGTTTAGTAGACATATTTTATTGTATATCTTACAAGAGCTAAGAATGTTGCCCTTCAGATTGACACAGAAGCTGCCAGGTCAGGTTTTAGTATTTTTGTGAAGCATTCCAACTTCTTCTTCTTCTTTTTTATTTTTATTTTATTTATTTTTTTCAAATAAAACGAATATCAAGAACAAAAATGTGTGGCCTCATTTAGACCCCTGTCTGGGGTTAGGATCAGACTGAAGTGGATGAAAGTAGCATCGATTTAGACTGAAATACATAATTACATTTATTACTACTGTTTACATTTACACTACGTTTATATCTACACTACTGCTGATACATATACAGTATTCTCTGACCAGCCTTATTTAAGGATGCCCAATGTGCCTTACTGCATATGCCACTTTGCCTCTATACCAACATCAACTACCTCATACATATACTGTGTACATTAACTCATATGCTGCTTTGCCACTCTTTGCAAATGTCAATGCTAGAACCTTCAGTTTATTTTATAGATATACTTTTTATACTTTTTATACTACTATGCAAAAACTCAGGACAGTATTACACTTTTATTATTTCATTTTATGCTTATGTTCATTAAATGTTTAGTGTTTTAGTGTTGGTGTAAATTTTCATACTTTTATACTACTATGCAAAAACTCAGGACAGTGTTACACTTTTACTATTTTATGCTTATGTTTATTAAATGTTTCAGTGTTTTAGTGTTTAAATGGTTACTGTTGCACCGAGGGACTGAGAGAAACGCAATTTCAATCCTGTGTATGTCCTGTACATATTGCAGTTCTGACAATAAAGTTGACTTTGACTTTGATAATTTAATCGGAGCACATTGCATTAATGAGAATGGAAAGTGGATCACAGTGTCATGATTGAGTTTTTAATTCCAGAATGAGTTGAACTGAAATGTGGGCAGATTTATGTAATACTGTATATCTCAGGAAAAATATGGACATGCTGGAATATTTGCACATCCCCACATCACTGTATGTTGATTAGACATAGGAGGTGAAGCATGTTGACTACCCATTGAAAATGCTTCTATTAAACATTAAAAATGACACAACATTTTGTTGATACTGTTATTTTGTAATATAGAAAAGTCTTGTGAACCTTGATGACTTCAAATGATCAGAAGATGGCAGTGTTTTTCACTTGTCTGATTTCTATTACATAATCCAAACGTGTCCAGCTGATACTAGAAGCTGACTTTGTGTGTTTGTGAAACTTGAAGCACTGTTGCAATCACTGTTAAATCAAATATTAAAGAGACTGTGAAACAGAAATTGATGTTTCTGGAATGTAATTTTAGGAGGTGCTAGTTTCTTGTTTGTTTTTGGTAAATCTAAAAACTGTTTTTTTGCTGCCCTACTCACCAGAACAATGACTGTTATTATTATTAGTTAAGCAGTTACAGCTGTACGAACCATTTAGCCATTAAAACATGTCAAACAGATGTCACAGTTATAGTAGAGTTATAGCTATAAAGTTTTAAAGTGAAAATGATGACCAAAAAAAGCAGAGTTATGACTTTCAAAGGCATAGTTAAGATGTAAAATTAGAATGACAAGTTTCTAAAATCATCTGCAAAAAACAGAGAAGCGATTCTAAGGTCACCAAAACGGATCCTCTCAACACCTTGGCTGCGCCTAGAAATTCTGTCCATAAAAGTTATGAACAGAATCGGTGACAAAGGGCAACCTTGGCGGAGTCCAACTCTCACCGGAAACGAGCCTGACTTACTGCCGGCAATGCGGACCAAGCTCTGACACCGGTCGTACAGGGACCTAACAGCCCTTATCAAAGGGCCTGGTACCCCATACTCCCGGAGTACCCCCCACAGAACCCCCCGAGGGACGCGGTCGAATGCCTTCTCCAAGTCCACAAAACACATGTAAACTGGTTGGGCAAACTCCCACGCACCCTCCAGGACCCTGCTGAGGGTGTAGAGCTGGTCCAGTGTTCCACGACCAGGACGAAAACCACACTGCTCCTCCTGAATCCGAGGTTCGACTATCCGACGGACCCTCCTCTCCAGAACCCCTGAATAGACCTTACCAGGGAGGCTTAAGAGTGTGATCCCCCTATAGTTGGAACACACCCTACGGTCCCCCTTTTTAAATAGGGGAACCACCACCCCAGTCTGCCAATCCAAGGGAACTGCCCCAGATGTCCACGCGATATTGCAGAGTCGCGTAAGCCAACACAACCCTACAACATCCAGAGCCCTAAGGAACTCCGGGCGAATCTCATCCACCCCCGGAGCCTTGCCACCGCGGAGCTTTTTAACCACCTCGGCGACCTCAGCACCAGAGATCAGAGAACCCGACCCAAAGTCCCCAGGCTCTGCTTCCTCAGTGGAAGACGTGCCAGTAGGATTGAGGAGGTCTTCGAAGTATTCCGCCCACCGACTCACAACATCCCGAGTTGAGGTCAGCAGCACGCCACCTCCACCATAAATGGTGTTGGTCTCGTACCTCTTTCCCCCCCTGAGACGCCGGATGGTGGACCAGAATCGCCTCGAAGCCGTACGGAAGTCATTCTCCATGGCCTCTCCGAACTCCTCCCACGCCCGAGTTTTTGCCTCAGCAACCACCCGAGCCGCATGCCGCTTGGACTGCCGGTACCTATCAGCTGCTTCCGGGGTCCCACAAGCCAAAAAGGCCCAATAGGACTCCTTCTTCAGCCTGACAGCATCCCTCACTGCCGGTGTCCACCACCGGGTTCGAGGGTTGCCACCTCGACAGGCACCAACAACCTTGCGGCCACAGCTCCGATAAGCTGCCTCGACAATAGAGGCGCGGAACACGGCCCACTCGGACTCCATGTCCCCCGCCTCCCTCGGAACGTGTTCAAAGCTCTCCCGGAGGTGGGAGTTAAAGCTCCGTCTTACGGGAGACTCTGCCAGACGTTCCCAGCAGACCCTCACGATACGTTTGGGTCTGCCAGGTCTGACCGGCATCCTCCCCCACCATCGGAGCCAACTCACCACCAGGTAGTGGTCAGTAGACAGCTCCGCCCCTCTCCTCACCCGAGTGTCCAAGACATGCGGCCGCAGATCAGATGAGACGACAACAAAGTCGATCATCGAACTGCGACCTAGGGTGTCCTGGTGCCAAGAGCACATATGGACACCCTTATGCTTAAACATGGTGTTCGTTATGGACAATCCATGACGAGCACAGAAGTCCAATAACAGAACACCACTCTGGTTCAGATCAGGGGGGCCGTTCCTCCCAACCACACCCCTCCAGGTCTCACTGTCATTGCCCACGTGAGCGTTGAAGTCCCCCAGTAGAACAAGGGAGTCCCCAGGAGGCGCACTCTCCAATACCCCCTCCAAGGACTCCAAAAAGGGTGGGTAGTCTGAGCTGCCGTTTGGTGCATAGGCACAAACAACAGTCAGAGCCCGTCCCCCCACACGTAGGCGAAGGGAGGCTACCCTCTCGTTCACCGGGGTGAACCCCAACGTACAGGCACCAAGATGGGGGGCAACCAGTATGCCCACTCCTGCTCGGCGCCTCTCACCAGGGGCAACTCCAGAGTGGAAGAGTGTCCAACCCCTCTCAAGGAAACTGGTTCCAGAGCCAGAGCCATGCGTTGAGGTGAGTCCGACTATTTCTAGTCGGAACCTCTCAACCTCACACACTAGCTCAGGCTCCTTCCCCACCAGAGAGGTGACATTCCATGTCCCAATGGCCAGCTTCTGTAGCCGAGGATCAGACCGCCAGGGTCCCCGCCCTCGGCCGCCACCCATCTCACATTGCACCCGACCCCTTTGGCCCCTCCCACAGGTGGTGAGCCCATGGGAAGGGGGACCCACGTCTC
>JBBPBX010034653.1:0-27954 GCA_038048925.1 Garcialebias charrua
TCTTTTATGATTTTGTTCACTTCTTCGACGACGAACGTGGTCTGTTGGGAAGAAAACCAAACAGTGCATTTAAGCTTATTTATTTATTTATTTATTTATTTCATTCTGTGATGTTGCTTGAAAGTTATCATTGGTTGAACAAACTGTGAAATAGGGGCAGATATAATAAGATTTCATCTTCTTTCTGCTCCCTTCATTTTATCCTACTTGTAATCTTGTATCTGATGAAACTGTCTTGTATTGTTCTTTTAAAATGAATGAATAAACATCAAATCAAATCAAATCAAGCTAGCCAGCCGACGCAGTTGCTCAAATAAACTCGGCGACTGTACGACCTTTACAAACTTAAAACACTTCAAATACAGCAAAATATCACGTTGGTGTTCAATTGTTATGAGAAAAATACTCGTGAAATTACAAGGATCAAAACCGACCTCTTCTGCCAGATAGTCGTCCATGGTCGCAGCTTGTCAACTGTCAAGTAAATGAAACTGGTAAAAATGCAACACCGCCCCCTATGGTCACAATATACGATAGGTCACAGAATATGGTGTAACACCATATTTTATATATATATATAGGTCACAGAATATGGTGTAACACCATATTTTATATATATATATATATTTGTTCTTGTTATCTTGTCCCTTGTTCTTTTGTTCACATTCTTATAATTGTAACTGGTTTCTGTATTGAAATAATAATAATAAATAAATAAAAAAACACCGGAACGCCCCCTCTAGTGGTAAACTTCCACTCGGAAGAATTTTTTCAGCCCGCCCAGTTTCGATTTCAAGATGGCGGATACTCGCGTCCTCAGTAAGTAAACACCTTAACTTTTACTAAAATAACAGTTCTAAAATGTTGCTGCGTGTATTTAATCACACACACATATCTTAAGCGTATGCTTGTGAACACAGAACACATAAAAAACCTGTGTTTAGTTGCATGGCATGCGGTGTACGGCTGTGTTTTTGTCGTTTGTATCACAACAGTGTTGTAGGCCAGTGTCAGACAGACACTGTAACTTTCATTCGCCACATTTTATTATTTAGCACATTAAAAAAGTAACTTTTCATAATAAAATTTATTTTAAAATAGTTTTTTACCCTCGTTTTCTTTAACGCTGTGGCTTAATGCAACCCAGAACTAAACACACGTTGTTTGTTGAATTGACTATAAATTAGCCCTAAACTGTGGTAAAATAATTTTATTTGGTTTCCAAAGATCCGTGTTTAGAAACATTCTATAACCCTGTATGATATATATTTGTTAGGACGTGTATATTTGTGTAATAACTGTGTGTTTGTTTTTAGTCTTCCTCGACCAGTACAACAACATGTTTGTTGATGGGAAGAGAACAAAACCATTTTCTGGCATCCTGTATCGCAGTGCTGATGATTTGTCCATGTATATTGATGCAGACCTCACAATGAAAGTTCAGCTAATCCAACCTGGACACAGCACAGCTGGTTAGGAGAAATAATATTTTTTAATGCAAACCAAACCAATTGTAATGAATTTAACAATACTGTGCATCCTTTAAAATGTTTTTTTTTTTCCCAGAGGACTGTGATGACTCTCAAGCAAGCAGCAGCCACGCAAAGAGTCCCATCCGTGTGAATGACAGTTTCAATAAAGAACAGACACTGTTTTTGATTGAACACATGCGTGAGCATGTAACAGACAATGGTGACCTTCCAAGAAACCTGTCCGAGCTAAATGCCAGGCTTCGAAAGGTTAAACCTAACAAAAAATTGCTGTGGATTGAGGCTGCAGCTCAGCTCACAGAGCGCTTTCATGAGACTTTCAATCCTGATAAAGTGGCCAGGAAATGGGCAACACTTATTGATGCCTATAAAAAAGTAAAGGACAATCAAAAGACAACCGGCAGAGGGGCAATAAAGTTCAAATTCTACAAACAAATGGACGAACTCATAGGAGCCCCGCATGACATTTCCTACCCAGTCATCAGCTCAGCTAAAGGTGTAAGATTTAGGAGAAATAATATTTTAAATGCAAACCAAACCAATTGTAATGAATTTAACAATACTTTGTATCATTTAAAATGTTTTTCCCAGAGACCTGTGATGACTCTCCATCAACCAGCAGCCACGCAAAGAGTCCCGTCCGTGTGAATGACTGGTTCAATAAAGAACAGACACTGTTTTTGATTGAACACATGCGTGAGCATGTAACAGACAATGGTGACCTTCCAAGAAACCTGTTCGAGCTAAATGCCAGGCTGCGAAAGGTTAAATCTAACAAAAAAGTGCTGTGGTTTGAGGCTGCAGCTCAGCTCACAGATCGCTTTCATGAGACTTTCAATCCTGATAAAGTGGCCAGGAAATGGGCAACACTGGTTGATGCCTATAAAAGAGTAAAGGACAATCAAAAGACAACCGACAGAGGGGCAATAAAGTTCAAATTCTACGAAGAAATGGACAAACTCATAGGAGCCCAGCATGACATTTCCTACCCAGTCGTCGGCTCAGCTAAAGGTATAAGATTTAGGAGAAATAATATTTTAAATGCAAACCAAACCAATTGTAATGAATTTAACAATACTTTGTATCATTTAAAATGTTTTTTTCCAGACACCTGTGATGACTCTCCATCAACCAGCAGCCACTTAAAGAGTCCCATCCGTGTGAATGACTGGTTCAATAAAGAACAGACACTGTTTTTGATTGAACACATGCGTGAGCATGTAACAGACAACGGTGACCTTCCAAGAAACCTGTCTGAGCTAAATGCCAGGCTGCGAAAGGTTAAACCTAACAAAAAATTGCTGTGGATTGAGGCTGCAGCTCAGCTCACAGAGTGCTTTCATGAGACTTTCAATCCTGATAAAGTGGCCAGGAAATGGGTAACACTGGTTGATGCCTATAAAAAAGTAAAGGACAATCAAAAGACAACCGGCATTGGGGCAACAAAGTTCCAATTCTACGAAGAAATGGACAAACTCATAGGAGCCCAGCATGACATTTCCTACACAGTTGTCGGCTCAGCTAAAGGTGTTACTGTGCGGCGGCCAGAAGCACTGGGTAGGAGCACCGACACTCCATGTGCAACGCCAGACTCAGACGCAGAAAACTTGCAGCCAAAAACTCTGTCGCCACAAGGAACAGCCACGACTCGCAAGCGAAGAAGGTCTAGTGAGGTGTTGGAGTTCCTCCGCCAGTCAGAGGAAAACAGCCAACGGCGACATCAGGACACGATGGAGCAATTTAAGTTGGCCCAGGAGGATTTCAAGACACTGATGACCCAGATGCTACAGAAAATGTAGCTGTACTCTGAACTTTCTTATTGTTTTGGACAACTTGTATTTATTTATTTTGGTTTTATGGGGAAGATACTGTGATTTTTTTTTTTGCCCATTTCATTCAGTCTAGTTGATTTTGCACAGGTTTTGTACAGTAAAAACTGGGTTTTGTTACTTTTTTTAAACATGTCTGCATTTATATATTTAAGTGGTTATATTTCTTTGTGTTCAAACACAGTCAATGGCCATGCTGTGTGGAAGTACATTTTGTCTGGAAGACCATGGTTTTGCACACTTATAATTTGTTTTTCAAGCAATTGTGTGTGTTTTTTTAAAATATAAATACAGTCACTGGCCAGACTACGGGTAAACTTGTCTTTTTTTTGAATGCATGACTGTTTACCACTCATTTATTTTTCAAAATTTCCTTTTTCAACACATTGATTGAAATTTTGTCAACTTTAAATAAACTTTCAGACAACTAATTGCATTTCACTATGAGCTACAGTATTTTCTGGTGTATAGGTCGCACCGTCCAATTATCACCAATAGATTGGAAAAATCCCTAGATGGGTCGCACCTACGTTTAGCTCTGCTGCAAATGTCTGCCACAGGAGCACACAGCAAGGCTTTTAAGAAGATTAACACTTAAAAACAATTGTTTGATAAAAATTATAGCAAATATATGTCTGAACTGAACTTTTCCTTAATAAATGAACGTAATTGTGAAATGAGCTGGATTTAAAAATTTGTTTCACCGAAAGTAATAACAAGCCAGGTCGCACCTGAGTACAGTATAGGTCGCAGGCCTTGAAAAAAAAAAACATAAAAAGGTGCGACTTATACACCGGAAAATACGGTATTTACTTGCAAAGGTTAAAATAGAAAGTATTTTGTGTACTAGTTTAATAGTATTGAAACTTTTTTGCAATACTAGCTGCAGAGAAAATCTTGTATTAAAATATTTTTTACCCTACAACACACAAAAGGTACAACTAAAATTTTGCTATGTTTACATTACCGGTACTCATTTATTTTTGGAAATGTGTTACTTCCAGTGTGATTATGACACGTGCAGTTCTGACAGATACTTAAAGCACTGAGCCTTGACTAAGGCAGTACTGTAATAATATCTGGACACTTTGTAAACCCTTTAATTGTTGCAACCCATCGGTTTAAAATATTGTCACATGACTCAAATACAAAATGCTGGATTTAAAGAAAAATGTTTATTAAGCTCCTATATAGCCGTCCTTCAAGCACATTTGTACAGCCAGTGATGAACAGGTGCGCAAATATTGTAGGAAGACAAGCAAAACAAAACATACCTCCTATTATTTTCTCTTTTATACACCGGAATTCTAAAGTTATTCATTTTCATCTTCCTGCCTGGGGCAGCCGTGTGGATGTTGCTGACAGATTTGTGATGGCCCACGGCCCAAGTTGTGGAGGATGCAGGCAGCCACGATGATCTTCACCACCACCACATCAGTTCTGGTATTCTGCACATCACAAAGTCATCTCCATCTGCACTTCAGAAGGCTTGCTCCACAAGCACCCTTCCACGGCTGATTTCAGCATTACGTTACTCGTCTGCTTCAGTTAGAGCACCTGTGTCGCGCTTGGGTGTTAAGATAAAGGGAAAGGCTTCACCTATGTAAGCACTGTCTCCTAGCAACCGATAGTTGCCCATCTTATCCTGCCATTCTGCAAAGAAGTCTGATGACCTCAGCATCCGAGCATCATGAACCCGTCCAGGTGGTCCAGCAAAAATGTCAATAAATCTCTCCCTCTCATCAACAATCCCCTGATGAAGGATGGAGAAATAGGACTTGCGGTCGATGTAGTCACCCCCTCGTATCGGTGGCTGCTGT
The DNA here is from genome assembly GCA_038048925.1 of Garcialebias charrua. Lineage (NCBI taxonomy): Eukaryota > Metazoa > Chordata > Actinopteri > Cyprinodontiformes > Rivulidae > Garcialebias > Garcialebias charrua. Next base: position 5,140 of record JBBPBX010034653.1, read on the forward strand.
ATCCTAATATGACATCTGTCAATTGCACCGATGACATCATTCAGGCCACAGATGCAGTCAAAAGCTGCAGCAGATGAAGTTTTTTCACAAGCACTGGGCCAGGTGATGAATATTTGTCCCATTGTGCAGAACGTGTCAAGCGTTTCCAGAATAATCCTGTGTGCTGATGACTGTGAAACATCAAACTTGTCAGATTTCTCTTATGGTACGTCCACACACCTAACAGCGTTTCAACTGCAGGAGCGTCCAGTTTACATGCAAAGTCACGTGACGTGCGTGTTGAGCGTGCTGGAAAGCGTTTTCCGTGCACGTGAACCCGCTTCAGCCTCCAAAGCACGCCTTGATCATGCTGAAGTTTTCGCCGTTCAACTCTCCCTGATTGGTTGATCAGGGAGAGTCGGGGGGAGAAGAGAGGGGGAGAGTCCCTATGTGACGCGGAAACGAGGGGACGGGTATTGCGCAACTATGTGACGTATTGTTTGTGGGACACAGAAAAAACCCGCAAAGTCGTGTACTATGGAAGAGAAACTCATTGTAGCTGTGTGTTCGCGACAAGTCCTTTACGACCAGTCAAGTCTGCTCTACAGAGACAGAAATAAAAAGCTCCTTGCCTGGCGGAGTGCAGTGAGGAACTCGGTATACCGTAAGCTCCCCCCCGCCGCAACACCGCCGCAGCTTCGCGTTCTGGTCTGGACACCACTGTGGGTCCAGTGCGTCCACTTGCGTGCGTGACGAGCTTTTTTTGAAGTTTAAACGCTGTTAGGTGTGGACGTACCAGAACTCCTCCCCTGAAGCGGTTTCAAAATCTCCCTCAAAATAGGCGTGTCGAGAGACAAGGAGGGGTGGAAAGTAGAGTTGTGCTTTTGTTCACGCCTCCACCTGCAACAACCTAAAACAAATTAAACCTCTAGCCAACAACATACACCAAGCAACAACAAAGAATAAACATGTAGATGTATTTATCTATTCCACCCATTCCATCCAAAACCAAAGGCTTAAAAAAATGGGGAAAAAAAGAAAAAAAAAGCTTTTCAGGAGTGAAATGTAGCACTTCCATATAAGGTATGCACTTCTCATCTCTGCAGGGGATTGGCTCTGCTTGAACCACCTGTGTGACATCACACATGAGCAGACATGTCACACATGAGCGTTTGGACAAATAAGAAAATTAAGGTGTAATCCACCAGTTCAACCCATAGAACTACCGTAAACACATTTTTAGACCAAATTTTGCCTATTTACACAGATACGCACAATTATGTGAAAATAAACACAGCCATAGTGCTAGATAACATTTTAAACACATTCTAGGGAGTTTATCAGCTAAAAAAAGTCAATTTTGGGTTTAGTTCCTCTTTAAGTTGCTACAGATTCTAGCCATGTTGTTACTGAATTTTAGAAGCAAATATATTGAGTGAACATGTGGATGGTTGTCCAGACTCCAGCTCCATGGAGATAAATGAGTCTCAAAAGTATTCACAAAGGTATACAACATTCAGTTGCATAACAGCAATTCACAAATGCATAAAATGTGTTTTTTAATGTACACAATTCACACTTGCCTGCCCGTGCATGCGACTTTTAAGTTACTTTGTAAGACTCAGATGTCCCAGCTCACCAGCCTTGTACGTATTTAAATCTTGTATGATTTTATGTAAATAAATTTTAGAATAATTTATCTCCGTATCGCTCCCCCGCAATCCTGAATAGAAAAGCTAGTGAATAAAATGGATGGATGAATCGATATTGTTGCAAAGATAAACTTTTGGTACTCATAAGTAATCAGAATGTTTAAATAAAGAAACAAGACATAAAATACAAAGTAGTAAAGCATGTCTTTAAGGTTTCTCTTTAAAGTGTCAAAGTTTGGGCAACTGGCCCATTTTATTTAGCAGCTGTAACCAATAATAAAAGACACTAAGCAGTCCAAAAAGAGTAAGTTCTTGGAAAAAGCTCAGGTTATTTTTGTGTAATGGGGAATGAATTTTGGTCCATTAACTCCCCAACTCTCTCCTGCAGAGTCTGAACCACCTCCGCCAGGATGAAAACGTGCGTGTCGTCAAGGTCCTTAATGATGAACTTCTTTCCCAGAGCCATGGTTTCATCAAGGTGGAGGAGGAACTGCTTCATGGCAGGATCACTGGTCCAAGCAGCAGAGTAGGGAAATACAGAAAGAAGTAAAAAATAATAACAATAATGAAACAATCAATCCAGTGATGGTAGTTTATCAATGGAAACACCTTATTTCGAAGCTTACTACTTACCATTCAACCAGTACACCTTTGTGCACGTTCACCATGTTGACAGGTAAAAGTGTTGTTCACCAGCTGAGGTAAATCGCTTCTCATTAACTGAAAAACAGGAAATCAAACGTGTCATTTTCATGACGTATGAAATGTCAGTAATGCAACGACGCTTTGTCTTTTAAGATAAACTGTTTGAAAACATAAGAAAATCTTAGTTCATTGGTCCTAATGATCCCTCCCGGTTAGCCTTTTATGCTAGGTAGCTCAATACAACAGTCTAGAATGACAAAACCACTTTTCTATACTATAAAACCGGTACCATCTTACCTGAAAATGTTTAACTGAACGCTAACTACGGCAAGAAACTACTTCAGTTTGATCAGATCCGATAGGGAAAGCCAGACATACGCTAACAGGGAAACCAGCTAAGTGTTGTCGCATTGATAATCTACGGTGTGCAACAAGGGACAATGTTTGTTCCATGCAGCGCGAACAGGAAAGCAAATGTACCGGTGTTCGGTAGCCTTTTTTTTGTTACATTTTTAATCCAATAAGCTTTATAATTTATAAATGTTTACTTTTATTTTCTGTTGTAAAACAAACCGATGAATTATACAAAAAAATGTTCCCATAGATACTTCACTATTATAATTTGATAAGTCAATATTAATTATGGCTATAAATGATATGCTGTGTTAAAAAATATTTGCACACTACAGTATATTTTAAGAATTATATTACAAATTTTGTATTTGTTCATTTGCATAAATGCACATCACTGCTCTGTATATACAATAATTTGGAAAAACTACCAGATAAATGTGGCATATACAAGTCAAAGAAACCGTTCAACTTACTTATTCATTAAATTTATTGACAGCAATTAGCATTGCTAGTGTCAGGCATGTACTGTAATCACCCTTTATTTTTCAGTTCTGAATAATAAATACAACAACCTAATTATATTAATTCAGGGCCATCAAGTGTAAGGTGTGGAAAAAATACATTTGGCACAAGACATTTGAGTAAAATTCATAATATAAAAATAACAATTTAACCCACTATGTACTCTGATCCAAACTACAGAAGAGGACCTTTGGAAAAAATGCAAGTATATCTTTTAAGTAAATTTATATTCATTTTGTGCAAGATTACAATGTCTGAAATGAAAAGTTAAAACTGAGCTTAATTGGAAACATGTCTTGTAAGATGGCAACCAATCTGTAAGTTATCTGACTCATAAGGGAGACAAACAAACAGGATGCATATTTCTTAATCACAGGGAAAAAAACTGCATTATGATCGCTCATTCATATCAGTGGTTGTTAAACAGTGGGAGATAGAGCTTGCTTGGGGTTTTGTCAGTGGAAGGTTGTCAGTGTTCCTCAGATTTCAAGCATACAGCAGGTGGTAGCGTTGAATTTTGTGTTCATAAAGTTTCTGTCACTGGCTGATGTAGCTCTGGAGTGCTTCCTGGATGAACTGGAGGCTGCGCCTGTAGAGAAACGAGTCCTTCTTCTCTGGTTTGCAAATGTTGAGGTGATCAACATCTACATGAATAAGTTCCCCGATGCCAGGGTCTGAAACAAAACATGACATGATGCAAAAGTAAAGAAACTGCAGGACTTATTTTATCTAATGTAAAGCTCACAAACAGGAACACCTTATTTCCCATGTGATAGTGTTACCTACCTGCTGACTGTGTTGGTACCACGTGAATCTTGATCATTTGGCCAATATTTGTAGGCTGGGTCTCAGTGAAGCTCAGAACTTTGATTTCATTTTCTTTGGCAATGTTTAGGAAGCTTTCATTCAAGTCACGTAGAGCTGGTGAGTCTTTAAACACGGAGAGATGTCAATGTAACAAACAGTTTCTTTAAAATTGTAAGTTTTAAACCTCAGGGCAAAACAACATTCACCTTTGCAGAGCTCTCTGACTTCTATAGAGGGAAAGAGGAGATATCTGGCATTCACAGAGTACTCTGCCATCAAGGTGCCATGATGAGGAACACTATAGAACATTATTCCTTTAGTGTTCTTTAACAACTCCTGCATGTCTGGATCGTCAGCTGCGTCCTGCAGCATCTTCTTCACAAGCAATCCTGACAGAAGAATCAAACAGAAGATACCACACACCAATCTTTAACTTTTAAAGTCACATGGGTGCACAAGTGTGAAATGTAATAAATTGTTCTTAAAGTGCACTCAAGAGATTTTGTTGACAGAATACCTCCCATACTGTGAGCTACCCAAACAACGGGCCTTTCTCCAACTCCTGCCAGCTTCAACTTATTGAGCAGCTCTCGACTTCTGTAAGCCAACGACTTCCTGAAGAAACAAATAATCTTCAGTTTAATTGAACCAAATTGCTAATAATGAACCTAACAGATGGACCAGTAATAAATATAATCATAATCTACCATGGAAGCTAAGAAACGTTAATGTTTTTTTTTATGTCCGTGTGTTCATTTCTCAGTATGATTTACAAAATATCTAATGAACCACTGGAAAGATTTTAACGAAACTCTCAGATTGTAACCAGCAGCTCTACATCCGTACATCCACCTTGTGGAGTCAACCTCATTTAAGATGGTTGCCACAGCTAAGTGAACTTATCAAACATAAAATGTGATAACTAAGCTAGTTCTGCAGATATAGAGTTAAATATGATGTGTTTGTATCTGAGAGGTATTCCCAACACATACAAAACTCTGAGCTTCAACAGACTGGCAAGATCTTTCTTTAAAACTGTGCCATTAACTTTACAAGCTACTTTCAGTATCTGTTAGAAAAATACCTCACTAACTTCTGGATGATGTTATCAAACTTTGGCATGAATGGTGGCAAAATGTTATGCGTTCCTCTAAAAATGTTAGGCCATTTTAGTTGCACTTAAAGTATTAAAAATACCCCTGGACTAAATGTGTTTTTTCAGTTAGCAAACGTTATGTAACTTTAATCTACACTAACTCACAGGTGGATAAGTGAAGAAATTTAGGTGTTCACCTTTGATTCTCAGCTGGACACTTGGCCTTCCAGTCACTAAGATGACTGTCGTACTCCACTGACAGAACTCGCAGATTAGGACAATCAGCTGCCAGCCATGACTGCCAATAAACAAGAACAAACAGAAGCATGGTGAGATCCTGTTTATTTTTCATTTAGAAGAACTAGGAGCATTTCTCACCTTTGGCCAGCACTCGGTGTAGTCATCGTTGCTTTCAGCATCTTTCAATTTTTCTACCGTATTGCGGTCCTTCTGCCTCCATGTCTTAAAAGCTGCTCCTAAAATCCCATGGATAAACAGCACGTCTGCTTTGATTGGCTGACTGCAAACAAACACATTGTTAAAAAGTAAGTGTTGGAAAAGTTGATGTAAAATAAATTAAAACAGTAACTGTTGTCCTACCTGCTACGTGTTTGTGGGTGGAGGATGTAGACGCCATCTTGGTATTTCTCTTTCACGGTTTCTCTGTCCAGGTTGGCCAGAGCTCGAGCGGCATGAGACGCCTGCATGATGTGAGGAGACTGCATCATCGCAGCCAGGACGGGCAGCCAGCCTGAAGGTGAAAGAAAAACGTTTGACCAAATATAATGTGCTGCTTTGTTTTCACTTAAGACGACACAAAAAGCATAAGAAACTAACAAAAAATATAATCAAACAGGAATTTTCAAAATCATAATCAGGAAATGTGATAATCTGTAATTAAAACTATGTACCATGCATGCACACTTACCAGATTGGACTATGGCCTGGTGGATCCGTTCATCTAGAGCCAGGTTTCCTATAATGCAAACAATGTTTCTCTGAATCTTCAGGGATTCCCTTCTGAGCTGGTAAAGCCTCTGAAGGAGCTGCAGACCTCCATTTGCAACTATGTGGTCACAGTGGCTCTGTACCTGCAGATTATAAAGAAGTGTTTCTGGTGAACTACAAATCAGACACATTTTGAGTCGTTCCAACTAATTAAAAATAGTTAAGTCGTGACAATCAAGAACTAAAGTTGCATATGAATAAAAACAAAATAAAATCCCTATTGCATATGAATAAAAACAAAATAAAATCTCTACAGACATAAGAAGCCACAAAATCAAACAAATCCTCTGATTTTAAATTTATTTTTGCTCAAAATCAAAATATGTAGATTTGGAAAACATGATGTGCAACAATCAAAATGATTTGTTTAAAAAAGAAAGAAAATTGGTATCTCCAGATGTTCGTGTGCATCGTTACCTTCGAGTGCTGCACCAGAGCCTGCAGACAGAAGGACTCCACTTTCTCTGAAGGAACAGAGGTCAGGCTCTGGGCATAAGGCAGCCCATTGCCACCAAAACACCACAGTCCGCCCTGCAACATCAGTGAGGGCACGTTTTATTAACGACTAGAATTGCTGTCTAAATTTTAGGTAACCGTTTGTGTCTTAAAGCGTCTGTGACATGATTTTGTAACTATGCATAAAATTGCTCAATACCGGTATACAGTATATATGTTGTGTCATTCAACTATGTTAGTTTGTACAAGCAAAATGATAAATCAATTTAATTTTGATTTAAAAGTGATTTTAAACTTTGCGCCGTGTTTATTCACGGGAAATCCGATTACACGCAAATGCAACATCTGTGACGTAGTATTGGGCTTGTCAGTCTGCGTCTCTGCAGATCGCCTTCATTGCCTTTTTTTTTACTTGAAAAATGCTGTTACGTTGTGTCGCATTTGGGTGTTCTAATATCATCAGTGAACAAGTGAGCCTTTTCACTTTCCCAAAAGATGAAATACTTCGTCAAGAATGGAATAAATAAAGCTGCCCCCCCCCTCGGAGCTCCCTCGCTTCCTGAAAAGGTAAGACTCAAATAAATACGGGTGCAGACCTAAATTAGAACCTGCTGTTTCTTGTTCATCTAACTTTCTGCTTCCCAAACTGAAGACAAATAGCTCAAATCTTCACTTAGATTGCTAAATTCGTCGGGTTTTAAATTGTCCGCCATTAATATGTAAGAGCCCTCTGCCCAATACTACGTCACAGATGTTGCATTCGCGTGTAATCGGATTTCCCGTGAATAAACACGGCGCAGAGTTTAAAATCACTTTTGAATCAAAATTAAATTGATTTATCATTTTGCTTGTACAAACGAACATAGTTGAATGATACAACATATATATATATTGAGCAATGTTATGCATTGTTACAAAATCATGTCACAGACGCTTTAATGTCCTGTGATTCATAAGTACTGTACAGTGAGCATATCTCCGTCATTGTTACCCTTTGTGCAGCCATGGACTGCGTGCTCTCCCTGAGCGCCAGTGAAGTGAAGTACTGAACACATTTGTCCACCTCAGACAGAGGAAGAGAGCCAAGCAGCTGCCATAGTCCATCCTCTACAGACAAACCCTAAAACAACAAAAAACATTTAGTTTCCCTCTTCTATGCAATACCTGCATGAGGTAAAGACTCAGACGTCAGGTGTTACAGGAGGTTCTGTTTCTTAAAACATACATCTTCCATGTCTGGCAGTGTAGGCGGGGGTCGGAAGAATCGCAGATCCACCTGAGGAGTTCGGGCCAGGCCTACTGCTGTCCGCTGGTCGATAACCTGCGCTGCTGTCTGGTACTGGTAGTCTGGATTATTCACAAAAGCTGTAATCTAATACAAGTTTAGTTTGTGTAAAGCAATTTGAAAAGGCAGTACAGACTGTGGACTTCTACCATGCCAGTGGTGATTGTCTGCAAGCTCCTTTACAGCCTGCAGCCTTGTGTCACGATCAGCTGATTGGGTCCTCTTCAGCAGTACCCATAATGCAACTTCATGCGGGTGTGCATCAACACGACTGAAGTGCTCTAAAAAAACAGTTTTATTTAGATTAACAAACTGACTTCATATCTACAGAACAGTTTCCACAAATAATCCTAAATTCAAACTAAATCTAATAACTATCATGATCGACCTTTAGTTTTTTTGTTTTTTTTACAAACACGCCTTGTGGAAGCAAGTTTTGCAGCTAAAAGATCAAAAGTTAAATTTTACTAGACTGTAAGTTTGAGTATAAGGTGTTACACATTCTAATAAGATTACAAGAATGTGTGGAAATTAACTAAAGCCATAAGTGTTCATTGCAAAACAAACTAAGAGACAGAGTGTTACAGTTGACTGCGTTTAATGAACAATAAAGCAGAAACTATGTGAGGATCTGAAACAGGATGTCTACGTGTACAGCAGGTGTTTCCTTTCCCCGTTCCTCACGTACACACCACAAACATGGATTGTGGAGGTTTTCTGAAAATGTGTTTTTAAGCTTCCTTTAACCAACATGAAATTATACAAGCTTTATACAATGCCCTGCAATCGGTGTTAAATTGTGCAGCATCTGCAAGTCTATTAGGACATCTTCAAAATGTCTTACCATCTAGGGATTGCAGGAAAAGCCTCGAGGATAGTTCCACAAACCGCCTTGCTGCTTTATGAAGCTCCCTTCTCGTTTTGTGCGTGAGGCCTGCAGCACAAGCAGAGTTGAAGCAACAGCTACCAACTTTTCCAAACTGCAATGATATTCAGGTAAATAGCACAAGTCTGTTGTGATAGTTCCCTTAAAACATGTTAGCCTTGATTTGTGGAAGTGAGATCACGCAACAGAGTGACCTAAAGGTTCAGACAGGAAAGACAGTAGAGGGGGGAAGGAAACAAAACAAAAAAAGACAAAACCCACGAACCAGCTGGACGTGGAAAAAACTGTAGGACTTTGTACACATATAATACATTTATACTGAGTATATTTGCCAAATATCCTCCAAGTGGATTGAATTTGCCAAAAATGTTCTTTTTTTAAAACATTTTAAATAAACTGAGACAATCTTACTGTTAGATTGATTACCTGAAACAAAGTTTTCATTTTCAGCAGAGGGCGTGGCTCTGAGATAAATGAAAGATTTATATTTCTCCTGCTGGACTGCACTTGTGTCGACGGTCACAGCCTTATCCAACGCAACCATTTCATAAGTAATAAAAAGACAACCCCTACAAAGAGGTAAATACATAAGTTGTAGCACAGCAATTAATTATTGTAACAATAACAGCAGGAATTACATCTGGTTATTGAAGAGTGTTAAAATTTGCATTTTAAATATTAAAACTTACCCCAAGACAACTGCGCCAGTTACTTTAGCTACTTTCTCTAAATTCACGAGAAAGAAAATCAAAGTTAGTGGAGCATTTCAAATGTTGGTAGATATTCTTTGTGTTTTAATGCTACTCAAACAACACCTAATGGCACATGTGTCAAACTCAAGGCCCGGGGGCCAAATGTGGCCCTTGTTGACATCTTATATGACCCCCAAGATGATTTGTGAAATGTAAAATACTTTTATCAATTTAATTGTTTCAGGAATATTTGATTATGAAGTTAAATGTGCAGCAGGAAACGTCAAATGCGACCAATCAAACTCTTGTTGAGGAACCTGCAGCCAAGAAAAGATGTTGGGTATTTAAATTGAGTTAATTTACATTCTGAAATTGGCCCTTAGTTTGAAAAAGGTTTTAATTTTGGCCCACTTTTGTAAGTGAGTTTGACACCCCTGCCTAATGGGAATAGCTCACAAATGATTAACTTACAACAACTGAGAAACTTACGTGCATATAAAACAGCTTAAACAAACAAAAAATATATATTTCAAAAGAGACGAGAAGTTCATCGCTCTAAAATTCTGTATAAGGATGTAACAATGATTCTCATCATAATGAAAAATAAATGCTTTTTGATTTATAATCTACAATAAACAACATCTTTATACGATTCTGACAATATGAGTAAATCTACATATGATTAAATAAACACGTCAGTAATGACTAATAATTGGTTATCTTCAGGCAGCACTGCATTAAAACGTGATTCTCTACACATCACTGTATGTCAGTGAGCAGTGTTTGTCATTACATCCACAAATGCATATTTAAATTATACAATGCAAAAAGTATTTTAACAAACCATATTTAAAATTTTACCACCTTTCTGAATACAGTATGAGTTTGTTTAGGATGAGCAGAGATAAAGGTAATGGACAGTCTGTCTAAGAATAAAACAGTTCAGTTGTGTTGTTCTTAAAGCTTTTCTTGGTCTTTTACTGTCCTGTCTATAATTTGGCATCTTCCAAAAAAAGTACAGGTGGTTATTGTGCTCAGGTCAAAGGTTTGTTCCTTTTGACTGCACCTTCTGCTTTCAGCTGTTTCCTCTTCAGGGGTCACCACAGCAAGTCATCCTCTTCCACCTCACTCTGTCCTCTGCATCCTCTGTCCTCACTCCAACTCTGCTCTGTGTCCTCTCTAACTGCATCCATATATCTCCTCTTTGTCTTTTTCCTGGCAGTTGCATTTCTAACATCCTTCTACAAGTTCGACTGAAAAGTTATTTAAAAAAAAAACTTTCAAATGATACCAAGATCATGTATTTGGGTTAAAAATAGTAACGTTGCAATGTTTTAAAATTCTAACTCAGGCTCAGACTATCTTTTTTGTAGTGGATAAAATAATATTAATCAGTCTTTTTGTACCTTCAGGAAAATCAGGCAGCTTTTGTCGGAGCAAAATTTCCTAATTATGCCTTAGCTATCTCTCAAATAGGAAGTTAAAAAATTTTTTTAGATGACATATGTAACTAATTCTTAATCATGATCAAAGCAAATTTCCATTAGTACAATCAAATAGCCACAAAAATATTATTTTTAAGCTGATGGCTCTGCCAGGTAGGAAAATCACAAATTTGGTGTTTGGAACCAAGATTACAGCTGAGTCAGCACGCAGAGTAACAAACCTCTTTAACTGTTTGCAGGTGCAGCAGTGGACGTGGTGCACTTAACTTACACATCTTTGAATGTACCATTTGTAGGAGCTACGTTATCTTTTTCATATTTGAAATACTTGTAAATACCGAAGTAAAATATATTTTGTTAGTACTGTATTTGAAGTAATTGTTGTTGCATTAGTTTTGCTTACCGGTAATTGGTATATTGGGCCTGTGTTGTTGTTTTTTTGTTTTTTGTTTTTACCAGAGCAGAGAAGAAGGAGCAGGAAGAACAAATATTGATTTTGCTCGATGAAAAGAATTAAAACAACCATCAAAAAAGATAATCTTGGTTTGGACATAGCACTTCTTTTTTGCCTGTGTTGAAAAACAATCTTTTTGCAGTTAATGGCCTTGGGACCTTTTAAATGGTTTGATTAATCACCACTATGCTCAAAGATCTACACTAAGTGTTAAGCAACATTTGCTGACATCTAGAAGGTCTTGTCTCTTTTTCTATTTAAATCCCAAAAGAACATTTAAAGCAAGCAACATTCAGCATCCAAACCACAACACAGCTCTCCTCAGTTCACAGTTAGAGAAACACATTGCTTTTAGTACGTAAAAGTTTAAATATTGTAAACAGATCTCCTTAAAGTTTTAGTCGGTGTCCTATTTTTTTTATTTGATCATGACTGCTGACAGAGGCAGGCCAACAAAAGGTGCAATAACTTACTTAAAGCTTTCCATTGGAGCACTTTGTTCACAGCAGGAGGCCCAGCTGAGCTCAATCTTCGACAGTGGATCAAACAAGCTGTAACAGACATCCTCCACCTCTTTGTGAGTTTGTTATTAGACCACCCAGAAACAAACAAAAAACCGTTGTGAGCCAGGATTCAGAAACACGAAGTCATGAAGGTTTGATCACTTAAGCCACAAGTCTCTTCACAAACAAGCCACACAGCAAAACAGCGGTTGATAGTAGTAGCCACAAGTCTCTTCACAAACAAGCCACACAGCAAAACAGCGGTTGATAGTAGTTTTCTACAGTGCTCATTCATCTGTCCTGTCTGCTAGCTAACCTTAGCTAACTTTGCTATTTTGAAATCTAAAGAAAATTGACGACAAAGAAACTAAATGTCACTTAGTTTACTTACTTTTATCTTTTATTCTTACACTTACACTACACAGCCTCTGTTATAGGAAGGCAAATAATAACACAAAAACGTCGCAGTAATATTTAAAAACAAGAGGAAGTGAAATTGTACATTTGATTGCTCGCATTTACAGTAAAACAGGAGCTGACACACAAATTTAACATGTACAGTACAGAGGTTTGGGAGCCAACTTTGATAACGAAATTAAATAATTACCTTTTAATTAAAAGCCAGCTTTCGTCTTTTTACAGCGGTTTGTAAACACAACTTCGTCTCGTAAATAATACGTCATCAACTGCAGCCGGCCCGCAGCGTTTTCCTTTTTTTTTTTTTTTCTGGATATTATTAACTTGGACTTCGTTTATAAAATATACAAACAATCTTTACAAAATATATAAGAAGTACATTGATATTTTTACAATGTTGTGTTATCTTTTCAAAAACAAATGCACCAAACAGTAAAGCAATCATATGCACGATTTTTACAATGTTGTGTTATCTTTTCAAAAACAAATGCACCAAACAGTAAAGCAATCATATGCACGTCAGTATAAAAATAATATTAAATATACAAATATTAAATAATAGCAATAAACTGCCAATAAAATTATGCAACTTTTTATATTCAAACGAGTTTACGTTGCATTTATTTGTTATTTTTATTATGCATCATTGTGAGACATTGATCTTGAGCAGAGAACATTGGGTTCGTCCATAATGGGTGGACAGATGAATGGGTTTTATCATATTATTGTGAATATATTAAATTCATTCATTCATTCAACCTTTATTCATACAGGTTAGTCTCATTGAGCCTTGAGGACTCAGAGACCTGTCAAAGAATGATGGCAACAGTAGACGACAATGACTAAAAGAAGGCTTTGAAAAAANATGTTGTGTTATCTTTTCAAAAACAAATGCACCAAACAGTAAAGCAATCATATGCACGTCAGTATAAAAATAATATTAAATATACAAATATTAAATAATAGCAATAAACTGCCAATAAAATTATGCAACTTTTTATATTCAAACGAGTTTACGTTGCATTTATTTGTTATTTTTATTATGCATCATTGTGAGACATTGATCTTGAGCAGAGAACATTGGGGTTCATCCATTCATGGGTGGATGAATGGGTTTTATCATATTGTGAATATATAACATTCATTCATTCAACCTTTATTCATACAGGTTAGTCTCATTGAGCCTCGAGGACTCAGAGACCTGTCAAAGAATGATGGCAACAACAGTAGACAACAATGACAACAGTATAAAAGAAGGCATTGAAAAAGTACTGTATCTGTAAGAAAATGATGTAAAAAACAAACAAAAATCTAAAGCAATATAAAATACTAAAACCAGGAATGTCTTTGTGTAAGGGTGTCAAATAAGAACGTATAAGAAGGTTAACTTTAGGGGGCAGCAGCTTGAGGGAGGCCCATGCAGACATCTCTTTCCACAGCCACCTCGTTTTGGGAAGGCGTTCCCAGGAAATCCAAGAGACATCTGGCCTGGGTCTTCCCCGGCGTCTCTTCCCAGTCCACATGCCTGCAATCTCATTCTCTCAGATTTCATGACCATATAGGTGAGGGGAACATAGACTGACCAGTAAACCGAGAACTTCACCTTACAGCTCAGCTCCTTCACCGCGAGTCCAACACAGCGTCCACAATACTGCAGACACTGCACCAATCCGTCTGTCAATGGCATCATTTTTCCCACACTCGTGAGCAAAACCTCAAGATTCTTGAACTCCTCCACTTGAGGCAGATCCTCACCCTCGCCAAGAGAGTAATCCACCCTTTACTGACTGAGGACCATGGCCTCAGATTTGAAGGTGCTAATTCTCATTGTTCATACATACTTTGTATATATACTGTATATATAAATTTCAAAAGCCAAAAAGTGGGTTACAACTCCAGACATTCCTACCAAACGTTCTGTTTTAATAGATCAAGCATGTAAGTAAGTAGCATTTCTACAAGAATCAAACAGTTAGGACAAAGAAACTGTTCACCCGTTTTTATCAAACCACTTATTTCCAGTTAAACTCTACAACAAAACTAGTTCAACCTCCAGCAACGGTACGTATGTTGTTATAACACCTGCTGTCTTTGTTAAAAGAAATGCACACACCACTTTATTTATACATCCAGATGCTCTCCATATCTGTACAGAAAAAACATCTGATTTTATTGCATTAAGTCCATCAAAAGTAGAATAAACTACCGTACATAAAAAAAGTTTACATCACCTTAAAGTATCCTCTCGCAGTTGTACATATTGTTCACACAAACGTATTTACTGGTAAAAACATGCCTCCCAATTCAAACACGCATAATTAGAACAGTTTAACCATGTCTTCAGCTGAGTTAGTTTTGCAGATGAACACATATCTCCTTTTTTGACTCCACTCATGAAACACTTTTTGTGCGTTGTTGCATAATTATTATACTGAAGGATGAATTGACATATTTTTGTCAGTCCAGTCTGAACACTTACAAAGCAATAAAATATGTTCACGTAGTAACCAGACAGTTTCACACGAGTCAAAGGAACGTTATAATGAAAGAAAACCAAGTTAAATATGCTTTTTTCATCGTGTGAATGTGTTGATCAGATAACTGGGTCATTGACCCTCTTGTACTGTAAATCAGAATAGATTCATCCTATTTTTAGATCAGAGCTCATTCATGTGTCACTCCTGTCAGGTGGCCGTTTCTTCATAAGCCCTAATGATGCTCTCATAGGCCGGAGGTGGGGTCTGTGTCGCACTGAACCCCCTCAGGTTGTTGTTCCCCCAAAACGACTCAGGTCTTGGTGGAGTGGCAGGCGACTGGGCAGCACTTTGAGCGGATCCAGCCGACGTGATCAGAGTTGGTGTACGAGGCAGCGTGGTCTGCTCGGCCTCCCTTGCGATCTGGCTGCACTGGATGAGGGGGTGGAAGGTGGAGGCCCTGAAGCTGGATTTGTGCCCCACAGCATCAAGGTGATCCGGGGACGAGTTCTGGCGGTGGAAGCTGAACGCTGCGCTCAACAAACTGTTGTTGCTCCTGCGATCGTGGCTGCTGCTGTGGTTGAACCCAGGACGACTGCGGGAGGAGGCGTGCGAGGTGCGGGGAGGCCGGCGCCGGGTGATGCTGGCAGAGCCAGCTCTGTGTCGGGACATCCATGTCAGGATCACGTAAGCCATGGCCCCCAGGAGCAGACCCACAGCAACGGAGACACAGAAAGCTATGATTAAAGGAACTGCAAAATAAAAAGGGAGATTTTATGTTTTGTGTTTCAGCTGCAATAAAAACATCAAACACTCTTTCAGTTCTTCTCCCCCCACTTTAATGATGAGGCTAAATAAGTCACTGATGGTTTCATTTATATAATTTATACAAATACTGTATATACTTGCTATTCATAAACATCTGCTTCCAGCTGTGTGAGTTCTGAATACTGGATGGTATTTTAGTAATTTATGTATTAAAACATTAACCTCCATATATAAAATAGTTGCTATGACTTTATACTTTTAAAAACATTTAACTTTATATACTTTGTACAAAAATTTCTCCATAGGAATACGTAGAGGTCTTTGTTATTTCTCCAAAAGTGTTGTTCTGTTTGAATAATGCTCCTCCCCATTCTTTTCTACTTTTAACTTTTGGCTTGTATTTTGTTACATTAGCTATACTGTACTTACTTATAGCTTTTTGCAACTTTTAGCTTCTAATTACTATTTTTGTTTCTTTCAAGTTTTATCCATCCATCCATTATCTTTACCCGGCCGCTGCTTCCTTTTTGGGTCGCGGAGGTCACTGGTGCCCATGTCCACCCATCACTATTTGCGAGAGGCGGGCCTGCACAGGTCGCAAGCCTTTTGACTTTCAGCTTTTAGCAGCGTTATATTGCATTTAGATGTTAACTAACACTTTTAGCTAGAATTTAGTAGCCTTTTGCAGCTTTTAACAGTTTGTTAGTACCGGTATAGTGAGTACCGTATGCTTACCGTATTTTCTGGAATATAGGTCACACCTGAATATAGGTCGCATTGTCCAATTATTGCCAAAGAATTGGAATAATCCATATATAGGTTGCACTTGAATATAGGTCGCACCTACGTCAAAATGTGGACCGTGTTTAGCTCTGCTGCAAATGTCTGCCACAGGAGCGCACAGCAAGGCTTTTAAGAAGATTAACACTTAAAAACAATTATTTGTTTGATAAAAATTATAGCAAATATGTGTCTGAGCTGAACTTTTCTTTAATAAATGAATAATTTTAGCAGGATAAACACCTAAAAAATATATTTGTTAGCTGACATTATTGTAAGAGTGTGTCTCAGTTTAATTTTTGTTAATAAATGATTACAAATCAGTTTATTTTATAAAAAGCCATAAATAGGTCGCACCTGAATATAGGCCGCAGGGCATGCAAAAATGATAAAAAGCCGTGACCTATATTCCGGAAAATACGGTATTTATTCCTTCTTCTGAAGGAAAAAAGAGAGAAAGCTGCAGATAAGATAAACCACTTCAGACTTTTACCAGAAACAACAAAGCTGTTTCTTTTCAAACCATTGAGTGTTTAGAGGACTTGGCCAAAAGTCTTTATTTTACCACCAAAATTAGAAAAGGGGGAGCATATGCCAATAAAATATTGTATAAATGTGACTTTTAGACAAATGGAGGGAAAAAATTGTGAAGTCCCACTCGTCATACTATGATAAAAGTTTAATTTGTCTAATTTTATTGATTTTTAACAATTATTGCTCAAAAGCAGCCATGTTACGTCAATTTCAGGAGTGATTAAAGCTTGAAATTCCTGAGACAAAGCAGCAACAACTGAAGTGACATCAAACAGAAGAGGATGGAAAGTTTGAAACTCACCAGCATCGAAGGACTGCAGAATGTCCAGGAAGACATTTGTGTTGTTCTCAGCCATGACAACAACAAAAAAAGTGTTTAATACTCTGTTTTAAGCTTTTCTTTTTAAAGTCTCTCCGTTCCCCCCTCTGTGAGTTCTCTTTCCTCTCTTCTGATGAGTTTTCCTGTCCTTGTCTCTTTCCTGTTTCCTTACTTCCCTCACTCTCTTCTCCGTCTCTCACTTTCTCTGTCTGCACATGGGACTGGACCCAGAGGCGTGCAGAGACTGACGGCAACCCCTGGCAGTCATCTTGTTTATGAGAGCGGAAAACTACACTGTCGTGTTTCCTGCCTTTCTGCTAGAAATTAGTAACAGGAGTGGCTTATCTGAGAGGGACAGAGATCCTGGAGGTGGAGAGGCAGGGTGTTTCTGCAATCCCTTCCTTTTTCATCATTTCCTTAAGGCCAACAAATGCTATAAAAGTGAACACAACAGTGTGAGAGTCAATACTTTTAGGTAAATCATGTAGAGGTTAGTCTCATATCGTTTTACTTTAGTCTGCAGGAGCTCACTTGAAATCCTGTACTTGATGGAGGAATTGGCTTTTCTTTATTTAGTGGTATGGTGCAAATATTACTCTTGCACATTTTTATCCAGCCTGTAAGAATGTGGCTGTTTCCTAAATTTCAGCATTTTTGTTGTCAAGCTCAGTTTTTCTGTGTGTGGCTGCCGGAGCAGCGAGGCTTGGATTGGACCTTTGCCCTTAATTATGCTCTCCTCCAGTAAAAACATTGTTTTTATTGATAAGAAAGAAAAACAGTTCAGCTATTTTATCAATATACAATGAGTTTTTCGAAGTCAAAATACAATGAGGAAAATATGTATTGTTTTTAATCCAGTCTAGTAAATCTAAACCGTCAGTGTACAGATGAAAGGATGAGAATCATCAAATTAACCACTTTCTATATGGTCAAATCTTCACCTTGACATCAATTTGAACAATAATTGTGTCAAAATGTATAATTTTGGTTGTATTTTATTAGGCTGACAGCCTCACATTGTTCTAAAACTAAGCGGACCCTTAAAAGACGTACAGTATAGCCACTAGTATATTGCTGCAGATAATCAAATAATGGTAAGATTTACAGATTTTATTTAATTTTACAAAAGGTTTGGGGTATTTTGCTAACAGAATGTGGGATTGTGTTAATGGTTGTCAGGTGTTTGAAAAAACTGGGGCTCATTTAAAAAAACATCAAATAAACTGTTAAATTTAAATTTAATACAAAGTCTAAGAAAAGTCTTTCGGACGAAAGACGAAACGTTTCTACAATTTTTTTGGCTTTGTTTTGTTAAGTTTTTTGAATGTCCAGAGGACCAGACTTAGCTTTTTTAAATAATGGTAAGGTTTCTTTAGACTATATATATATATTTTTTTTTTCAAATATTGTCCTAATTTATAATACTTTCATCAACATCACTCTTGAATGACAGTTTTTACAATTGCTTACACTCCAAGATTATTTATTTATTTATTTAGTACAAAATCATAATTGAGTGTAATTTTTTACAGATTTTATTTAATTTTACAAAAGGTTTGGGGTATTTTGCTAACAGAGTGTGTGATTGTGTTACTGGTTGTCAGGTGTTTGAAAAACTGGGCTCATTTAAAAAAAAAAACAGCATCAAATAAACTGTTAAAATTAAATTTAATACAAAGTCTAAGAAAAACAATTATTCTTGAAGAAATTAATGCTTTAAACAGTTTTGCGTATAAATACACAAACCCTGGGTCAATATGGAGAGAGAGGGGGTTGTGATTTAAAAAAGAGTTAATTTATTCCCTCTTTTTCCAAAAGATGGAGTTCTATGGTCTGTAATAACTGTGTGACTTCCCATGTGATACTTTTCTGCTGTCCACAAAACACATTTATTAAAGAAGTATCAAATGAAAACAGAACAGCCAATTCAGCCAATTCAAGGATTCAAGGTTCTTCAGTATCATTCGCACGCGGTACATGAGGTGGAACGAAATTGTGTTCAGGGTCCCAGTAAATAAGTATAAAATGTAAAAGAAAATCAGTACTAAGATCTAAGATATGAATGAAGAAAAATGTTAATAAAAATACTACTATAGTACAGTTTAGCTGCATGTCCATCTCCTACTAGCCTGGCCCTCGCTTTCCTGCACAGCTCCGCTCAATTCTCATTTCCCTTCACTGCCAGTACGAAGCAAAGTGAAGGACAAGGGTCTTAACCAGGCTAATCTCCTACAGAAAATTATAAAACGTATTGTCCTAAATCTGCAACTAAAACAGTTCTACATTTTTATTCATTCAACCTTTATTTAGACAGGCATTGAGCGACTCATTTACAAGAGAGACCTGACTGTTTTAAAGCAAACAAATAAGTAAACCTGACTGCAGTGTGGGGGGAGTCAGATGTTTGATTCAACCCCTACTCAATGTTTGGCCTCATCCATGACATTCCTTGAGGGTTAGTTTAACATCCAACACTTTTTTTATTATTATTATATGGTATCAAAAATGCCTCTGGGAGCTTTAAGTATCTTGGCTTCTTGTTCAGGAGTAATGGAAGGATGGAGCAGGAGATAAATCAGTGGATTAGGGCCTCGTGCTCAGTAATGAGAGTGTTACCTCGACTTGTCCACATACAAACGATAGAAGACGGTGGAGAAGTAAAAATATTACAATTCCTGCTGGTGAAAATGACACTAATGTGTATTTTTTTGTGCTGGGGGGAATTACAAGAGATTTACTAAGTTAAAATATATATTAATTAGGGTTTGAAAAAATAAAAACAACTTTGTAGCTTTTTGAGTTTGTTCGTTTTTCGTCCTGAAGGGGGCGCCAGATATTACAGCAGCTCGAGGTTTTATGGCGCTCATGTTGTTTTGGTCTCGTTGAGTAAAATCCTCCAGTCACATTTAAAGTTTCCAACCAGTTTTATCCACCTTGTGTGACGGTGGGGCGATTTAAACACAACTGATCAACACAGAGGTAAGCGTGGTGTGAGAAAAGTCTGCTGAAACGTGTTGAACGAACACAAATCATCCATACTCGACTATTAAATCAATTAGAAGCTGCGTGGTTGTAGCAAGTACTGTTTTATCTGAATTTGTGACGGGGAAATATGCTACAAACAACACAGCTGTGTAACTCCAATTTTAGTTTGAAAATCAAATTTACTGCAGGACCACCAGTCATGTTCTTTTACCGCCAAGTGTGTACAGAACCACAAAAACTGATTTCTGGTTTTTTCCCTTCGTACTAAACGGATACACTTTCTTAAAATATGCATTTACCGACATTGTAAAGTATATAAATTTTTTTGAAAGAGGTCAAGTGGTTTGAAAGTTAATACTGTAGTTTTTTTTCCTCAGATATATTGAAGCTCTAAAATGTGTGTCCACACTCAGTGTAAACAGAGCTGAATCAGCTAAAAACCATAACCCAGGTGAACAGATAAGTTCAATGTTTGACCTGTTTTCTGTCACTTTGGCTCTTTCCAGAGGTAAACACATGGCATCCAGTCACAAATTGTGCTTTTCAGTTTTCAATGCTATGACACATTAAAGCTTAGAAAAATATTGTGGATATTATTTATTTGTTTATTTGTCCAGTCTTCAAGACTGTTCATTGAGTGTCTTTGGTCATAAACAAGCATTTTAACAAGCGTGGGGCCAAGACCCGAGTGAATAGTTGCTGCTGCCTTCTTAAAATAATTGCAACCTATAAAATACATAGCGGTTCATTATTTTGTGAGCTCACCAATTGTTGTGTTACACAATCATTTGCATTGAATTCTATAGTTATTTGCAAACAAAGTACAGTACATGTATTGCAAAAATTAGCTATAGCACATCCATTGCAGCCCGGGGCAGTTAGCCTGTAGCGAAAATGTAATTTCTGCTGGAATAATTGTGTAACGAGAAAATTCAAAACTAAACAAAATTATTTTATTGTCCAGGTTTAAACTGTTTTAAAAATAGCAACAACTCAACTTTGGTGTTGGTCTTGCTTGGATGTAGGGATGCACAATATTGGATTTTTGGCCAATATTCGATATACCGATATGTGAAAACTTATTTGGCCGATAACCGATACCAGTACCAATATTTTTTTCCTTAGAACTACTTACAGAGAATGCATAGCTTTCTCTGCTGTGGAATTAAAATACATTACTACATTATTCTGCATGGTCTTTGTCAGTTTGACCTGCTACCAAATGCAGATGCCAAAAAGGAGACTGAAAATGATGTAACACTATATAAATATATAATATATATACTTTGTATATTAAAAACCCAGCACCTTTTATATCAGTGAGTTATTTTGATGGAATTGCAATTATTTTGATGGAATTGCAAATGTGCAATATTTAACTTTATCGCTAATATCGGCCGATACCGACACCATGCCGACAATATCGTGCATCCCTACTCGGATGTCAGTCCAAGATGTCCCAGTTAATCAGAATTGCACTTTATTTTTTCAAGCTCAGGTTATTCAACACTACAAGAGGGAATTTTGTTTGTTTGTTTATAAGACCTAACTTATCTGATCTTGACCAAAACACAGTAAACAGGCAAACAAATGTAAGATACATAAATATAAAAAGTAAAGTATTAATACTGTGGGCGCGACGTGTAAATGGAAACAGGTGCCGAGTGAAGAGTTGAAGAAAACTGAGGGCATCGGATGGCTAAGGCGATGATAAAATCAAGAAAATGACTGCTGAATTACAATAATACAAAATAGATGTAAAAATCAAATACTAAGCCAAAGATCAAACCCAAACTGATTTGCTAATTATAAAACCAATTAACAGCAGCAGCATGTTTTGTCAGTTGTACTGTATTCAACCTCAACCCTGTTACAACAGTCTGTTTAACAGCAGCTGACATGACATATTAAGGTCGCTGCAAGCGTTACTAATGACTTTATTGTGTTTTTCTTTTAGCTACAGTGCCTTATTTAATATGATTAATTACTGTTTGTAGATTTAATGTCATAAAGGCAGCTTAAAAGATTCCCCTCTGAGCCACACAGGCCAGAGTAAGCACAACTTTAGCACCTGCTTTCTCTTTATCTCAGAATATCTCAGAAAGTTAACATTTTTATTCTTAATTCTTAAGTTAAATACACTTATATGTTTGCAAAAATAAATACAAAATAGTTGCAAACCAGTTGCATTAAAAAATGTGATTTAATAAAATGTAAAAAAAATTCAGAAAGTGCAAAATAACTTTCTGCTCTGGATTGTTTACCTTCAGGTTTAGTATACTGGATCTATATACATGTACTGTATAGTATATATTAAATATATTATTCCGCCAGAACCTTCATTTTATTTTATAGATATACTTTATACTACTATGCAAAAACTCAGGACAGTATTGCACTTTTATTATTTCATTTTATGCTCATGTTTATTAGATGCTTAGTGTTTAGTGTTGGTGTAACTTTTCATACTTTTATACTACTATGCAAAAACTCAGGACAGTATTACACTTTTATTATTTCATTTGATGCTTATGTTTATTAAATGTTTTAGTGTTTTAGTGTTTAAATGGTTACTGTTGCACCGAGGGACTGAGAGAAATGCAATTTCACCAATTTAGCACTTTGAGATTTTTATTAATGAAAAGTGCAGTATAAATTGAATTAATTATTATTATTATTAATTTCAATCCTGTGTATGTCCTGTACATATTGCAGTTTTGACAATAAAGTTGACTTTACTTGACTTTTTGATAT
>JBBPBX010034654.1:12312-32502 GCA_038048925.1 Garcialebias charrua
TCACATTGTGAACTGGCTCCGCATGGGAACAAGTCCACCGAGGTTCTTTTAACCCGTGACCAGACCTGATCCACAAGTCGTGGGTTCAGTCTTCATTCTGATTCCAAAAGAGGCCCTCTTGAGAGGGCATTCGCTCCGTAACTCAGTTCACTCGGAACATGAGTCGTCCTGAGCGACAATAATCCTGGAACGCACCATGTAAGCATCCTCTGTGTTAGGCTGAGGAGGGCTTGGGATCTCGTCCCCCTTCCCCAGTCAATGAATGACACAGTGGTTTTGTTATCTGATCACACCAGGACATGCTGTCCCGCAATCAGACCTTTACCAAAGAAGTATCTTGCTGACAGGAATACGGCCAACAACTCCAGGAAGTTGATGTACAATCTACTTCCTGATCATTCCAGAGGCCTCGGGCATTCTGATTTCTGCAGACTGCCTCTTCATCCTGTTTCCAGGGTGTCCGTCGTGATAATCACACGGGATGACACCTTACCTTACGGGACCCCTTCCGTGACCACGGACAGGTCCCCCCAGGTTCCGAGGCCCTCAGGCACTTTGAGATGATTCTAAACTTTTTTCTGCTCACCCAGACGGGGGCAGGTTATATTTGTTGGTTTAGCCATGCATGCCGGACCCGCATCCTCACCAATGCGTGTGGCACACAGGGTAGGGTTTCCGCCAAGAGGCCTAAAGAGGCGTTGGCACGCTTACAGGGGAATCCGATGATTCAGTTTAAACATTTGCCAGGCAACGGCGAATCGAGGAAGCACGTTCCTTCGAGAGCCGTGACCTGTACCGGATGGTGTAGACCTGCACTCTCAGAAATACGGTAATCCGTGACGGGTCGGGTCACTCCTTTTGTGGGTTTATGAAAAAATCCAAGAAACTCCAGGTGAGAGATCACCCAGGAGTTTGACTGGGCCTGCTCCCGACCAAAGACCAGGAGGTCATCCAGGTAGTTCATAATCCTGACTCCTTGATTCCTAAGAGGAGTCAAGGCTGCATCCAGACATTTAGTAAATGCATGAGGAGCAGTCTTCAAACCGAAGGGTAAGACTTTGTATTTATAAGCTTTCCCTTTGAAGGCAAAACCGGAAGAATTTCCTGTGCCTTCCAGACGCCCACATGGAAGCAGGCGTCTCACAAATCCACTGTACATGCGTAGTCTCCAGGTCTCACGGACCGGAGGACCTGCCGCAATGTTCAGCATTTTGTAAAAATTCTTGTTTTCCTGCCCAGAGTCCTGAGATCCAGGGCCGGTCTCAGGTATTCATCTCTTTTTGGGCACCAGGAAGAACTTGAGCCCGCAACGCATCCCCTGGGAGGGATGTCTAGCGGCTGCTTGCTTCATTTGAGTGCGGAAGGGGTGACCTTCGACCCCTCCCACGTACTCTGGAGCAGGCTGGTCTGCCCAGCAGAAGACATCACAAGATCTGACTGTCTCAGGCAAAACTCGTATGTCCCACTGCGGTTCGTAGTTTGGCCTAGTAGGTCGTGTTCCACCGAGTGGTGAGTTAAAAGCCATGCAGTCTGTGCTCTGGAACTTTCATTCTTGTATATGCATGAAACAGCTTGTTTGTTTTTCATTACACATACAGTAGACGAGTTATTGTTTAGTGCGCACGCACATATACTCAGCTCCTTGTAGTATTTTACAAGTGAAGTCTGGGCTCAAAAGGTCAGGTTCCTGAGCTGCGTGAGCGGGCAAACCTGAGGCCCTGTTCCCATTTTGGGACCAGGACACATTCAGTAGTCTGAGATTTTATTGTTTAGGGCGCACACACGCGCCACCAGCTCCTTGTAGCATTTAACAAGTGAAGTCTGGGCTCGAAAGGCCAGGTTCCCGTGCTACGTGAGCGGGCAAACCTGGGGCCCTGTCCCCATTTTGGGACCAGGACACATTCAGTAGTCTTGAGATTTTATTGTCGTGTGTGGATGGCAATTTTTCCTTATTACACAAGGGTCTGAGTGTTCTTGTGTGTTTAGACGTTCCGAACCAGCTAGTCTGTGTTCCTTAAAAACACAGAAACTGGTGGTAAAAACTAGGCATTTACTCTCCTTCTGTGAGTGAGAGCGCCTGTAATGGTGCAGGGGCATCTTCTTTCTTCTTCTTTTGCTGGTGGCCCCTTGCAGCTCCTGTAGCTTTTCTGCCTGGTGGGCCTGCGATACCGAGGCCACTTGTCCTTGTCCATCCCGCCAGGGCCCCTCGGGCCCTGAGATGGTTTAACGTCAGAGAGTCATCCATAGCCTCATGGGTGGATAAGCTCTCAGCGTCATCGATGTTGCAAGGAAAAAACTACCAGGTAGCGCAGCTGAACAGGTAGCTGAAAATCCTCCTCCTGGACTGTGCTGGACAGAGTCTCCTCGTTAGCCGGGGCTAAACTTGGAGATACTTGTGAGCCTGCTAGCGGTGCTAAGACGGGCCCTTGAGCAGCGCAGCATCGGTAAAAAACACTTCGTCATGCAATGAATTCTACCATCGATTCGCAGGATAGCGGAAAAGGCAAAATATGAGAAGGTTAGCTAGCAAGCTAGTCCAAGCATTTTCACATACCTCACGATGGAGTCCTTCGTTGTCCGCTCGTAGCCGCGCTAATCGTGTTAGCAACGCTGTCTTCCACCGCGTGTTGTCGTGGGTGCCCCTGGTTAGCCATGGTAACCGTGGGAGCTAGCCAGATAACTTCAGAGTTATTCCATTTCCACTCTCCTTTCTCCGGGGTCATCCGCGAGAAAAGCTTCGAGTGTCCTTGCATGTAGCATCCCAGAGCAGAGCGGACAGGCCTCGTGGGTGTCCGCTGCTGAAAAGGGGGGTAACCAGATCCGATGAAGCAGGTTCGGGAGCCGGAGCTCATGGCCAGCCAGGGTTCCTCGTCCGAGGGCGTCCTCTTGCGGAGCTTCTCGGGGCTGCTGGCCTGTTAGCTTCGCCAGCTTAGCAGGTAGCATGCTTCGCAGTAAGCGTTCGCTAACCGAGCAGTAGAAAAGCAGAAGAGAAAAAGGCACGGGAGCTGGGGCTCGCTGGCCTGCTGGTCTTCTTTTGACTTTTGGGTTGTCGCATTACCTTCTCGGGAGCCGTGGCTGAGAAGAGTTAAGCTCGTTAGCAGTGCTAACGTCGTCCGACGTCCCTCGTGTCGCTTTCGCCGGCTAGCCTGCTAGTTGTTAGCAGGGTAGCGGTGTCGCGCAGTCAGCGCCCTCGAGCGAAGCGATCTGTGGAGAGAGGAGAAGAAAACTTCGGGGTGAAGAAAAATGTGCCGGGCCAGCTTTCGCCAGCCCAGCAGTCCGCAGTAGAAGATTCTCTGTATGCTCTGTGTAGGGAGCGAGCTCACCTCTGGTCGAGCGATGGAGGTACAGAGAGGATCCGAGAAGAGTATTTCAGGTATTTGCGAGGTGAAGTGCTAAAAGAGAAAGATGGACGGGCGTCAGCCGCTTAAATGTCCAGAGGGTGGGGCCTCTGGCGCGACGCTGACGCCCCTGCCGTAAAGGCGTGAGTATATTCCTTCAGGTAACCGCGCGGGGGCGCTAGTTCCCATAGCAATCATGTTGCTCCGAGAGAACAACTGAAAGGGAACTGAAAGTTATGCACCATAACTCATGTTCCCTGAAGGAAGGGAACGAGGTGCAACATAATGCTATGGGAATTGCGCTCCAGTCGATTACCTGAAGGAATACAATCACGCCTTTACGGCAGGGGCGTCAGCGTCGCCAGAGGCCCCGCCCTCTGGGTACTTAAGGCGCTGACGCCCATCCATCGATCTCCAAAATGCACTTCACCGAGCTTTCAGCATTGAAAGGGCCAGGTATGTTGCACCTCGTTCCCTTCCTTCAGGGAACATGAGTTATGGTGCATAACTTTCAGTTCCCTTATCAGTCATGTCACTCGGTGCAACATAATGCTATGGGAACGTAATTCAATCACGCCCTTGAAATGCTCAGTAAAATGCATGCTAGTGTGAACGTCCGCCTTTATTCAGCAGGCATCCCAAGGCTGCTTTCTACTGAGTGTTAGAAAGGACAGCCTGAGTGACATCACACGCAGTAACATCCAAACTGTAATGCTTTGCAAACGTGTTCATTGAGCTCCAGTTCGCAGCAGCACAGATGTCTGCAACTGGTACACCCTTGAACAGTGACCACGAGGTGGCCAAGCCCCGAGTGGAGTGAGCATGCACTCCAGAGGGCACCTGTTGACCTTTGCTACTGTACGCCCTTTTAATGGCCTCAGTCACCCAGTGTGAGAGGCGCTGCTTTGATAGGGCCTTTCCCGTAGCTGGTGCAGCAAAGCACACAAACAGTTGATTTGTTTTTCTCCACTCAGCTGTTCTCTGCATGTAAGCACTTAAAGCTCTCACAGGGCAGAGAGCCTTCAGCCTTTTCTGTTCCTGAGTGAGGACAGGAGCAGGTGGAAAAGAAGAGAGATCAAAGTCCAGACTTCTGGGGTTCAAAGTCAAGACCTTGGGGATATACGCAGGATTAGGCCTTAGGGTGACCTTTGACCCGTCAGGGGCAAACCTGGTACACATTGGATGTACAGACAAAGCGTGGAGGTCACCCACACGTTTCGCCGAGCAAAGAGCCAAGAGTAGAGCGGTCTTATAAGATAATAAATATATCTTAATGTCGCTCAGTGGTTCGAATGGGGGATCACAGAGAGCCCCCAAGACCAGAGTAAGATCCCATCCGGGGGTCAAGATCCTGCTGGGGGGTCTCTTCCTTAGCATGCCTTTCATAAATCTTATTATGAGCGGGTGCGCGCCAGGCATCCTGCTCCCTTAGCCCTCGTGACAAGCTGAAATAGCTGATAAAAACACCTTAATGGTTGAGAAAGAACGACCTTTCTCCAGCAAGTCCTGAAGAAAGGTGAGGAGCTGGGCCAAGTCACACGAATAAGAAATAATATTTCTTTCTGTGCACCAAGCTTCAAAAATGGGCCACTTCCGGGCGTAGAGAGACTGTGTTGACACAGCTCGTGCATTTTGAATGGTAATTACCACGTTTTCAGGTAGGCCTGAGGCCACCAGTCTGTTCCTCTCTGCCACCAAGCTAAAATTAGCCACAGTTCTCAGCCTAAGTGGCGAGACTGTTCCTTCTGGTGACGCGGAGGGTCCTTGGAGAGGAGCGGGTGGTGGAACCAGTTCTTCCTCAAGGGCCCTGATTTCTGCAGTCCCTTGAAGGCCAACCACGTTAGGGAGAGGGCCTTCCTGCAGATGTACCGTCACACTACTCTGATCGAGAGTGTTTGGAGGCAGAGGCAATCTGTTGTCATTATTAGACAAAAGCGGAACAGAACGTCTGTTTTTCTTCTTTTTGTTGGGAGTCATGGTTCGGAGGGGTTGCAAGTTTTGTATACGAGCAGATTTCCTGACTCCAGCCCGTTTGCTGGTTGGGTCTGGTTTACTGGTCTCTGGCCTCAACAGAGCCCTGGAGCCTGAAGAACCCCGGGGAGCTGTGTTTGACCCAGTGGGGGGTGTCGTTTAAGAGCAGAGCTAAGTCAGTACAACGAGCACGGTCACACGCTGCAGGATCACTGCTTGAGCATAGCATGTCGCCCACTGAGGATAAGGAGACAGCTTCAGCATGAGGATGTGGAGCTGTTCGAGATGGTCCTTTGTGTTGAGCAGGCTTTAGATTGGTTGGTAACAGAAAGTTCAGTCCTCTTCGATTAAAGGGAAGAGGAGTCTGATTTAGCCCTGGTGCCATTTCTGATCTGCACTGAGTGTTTACACACGTTGCAGTTTCATCACAGCTGTCTTTGTGAACGTGTGATACTGGTGTTGGCCCACGGGTTTCTGTCGCGACCCCCCCTTCACTTACTGGCATCCGTTGAATAGGTGGCCAGGAAGGTGGGTTATCAGATTCTGCCGGCGCGCACCCCTGGAGCGCGGACGTGACACGGGTTTGTTTGATTTGTGTATTGCCGGCCCCGTGGTCCACAACAGGACGGGGGCTGGAACACGTGACCCGCCTTACCTTGCTTGTGTGAGGACTGACGGGCCTGCTTGCAGGAGCCTCTGGGCCTGTCTGTTGCAGACAGATCCAAGGCACCCTGCTGGGGTTTATTGATTAAGCTAACATCCCGTGAGCCATAAGGGAGGGGGGGAAAGATGGCCCCCACCCTTTATATCGGCTGGAGAATAGAGGGGACCGTTGTTTCTGTGTTTGTTGTTGTTTTTTTTGTTTTGTTTTTTGGTCAAGAAAACAGAGAGGGGCTGTTTTTTTTAGCTTTATTCGTGCTTATGTGTAACGACATATTTGACTTTATGTCACTCACCACAGAGAAAACATGATTCGTGCATGAAACAAAGTCACCAGCTTTTTGTACCGTGCTACAAACAAGGTCTGGACTTGAAAAGATCATTTCCCATACCGCATGTGCGGGTGATCGTGTAAAGTTAAGAAGCGGTCCTGGTTCATCAGGCCCGCTTCTGTTTAGTGTCCCGATTCGCCAAGGAGGTTCTGTGCTGGTCCGCCTGGAGGGGAACAAATCTGTTTTTACTCCAGGCGTGTTCGGTCCGAGGTGGTCCCGGCGGTGGTCTCTGCCGGTGCTCGGCCTCGTATGCCGGCCGCTTTTGCGGTGGGGCACATGTGGCTGAGTAGTGTCGAGGCTGCGGGGCTCTGCTCCCAGCTGACTCCCTGGGGGGGGGGTGAAGGCTCTTCTGGGGATGCCTACCCTGAGAGCCTCAGTCTGTTTGCGCCTCTGGTCCAGCCTGGTTTGAATTCGATCCAGAGTTGTTCCCAACAGTCCCGTCGGTTCTATCGAATGGTGGAGAAAATGAATTTTTTGTCCCTCCGGGAGGTCAGTTAGGGTCATCCACAGATGGCGTTGTGCGATGACCACCTCAGCCATTCCTCTGCCCTGTGCAACAGTTGCTGTCCCCATCATGCGGAGCACAAAGTCTGTTGCCCTGCGGGCTTCATCCAGCACGTCGGCGGCAGCTTGCTTGTCTGTCGTTACCTGGAGCTCCTGCAGTTTTTCAGCAAGGTACGCTTGCATCATGGCGGACGCGTTCATTGCGCGCGCCACGAGGCCCTGAGCTCTGTAGCATTTCTCGAGCAGAGAAGCCGAAGCTCGACAGGCTTTGCTAGGGAGAGTTGGTTTTGTCCCGGACGACCTGGGGGCCAGGTGAGACGCCAGTGTGTCCTCCATTTGAGGCACATTAGCTATACCTGCTTCATCCATCCCATCCACGTCTAGGAACTGCGAGATCGGGAGCAGCATGGGAGCTCTGGGCTGAGACCAGGTGTGAGTCAGCTCCCTGAGGAAATCTGGAAAGATGGGCATCCTTTACCTCATTGCAGCCTGCTGCTTTGAATAGAAATAATTTCCTGCGAACCTCGTGACCTGTTGACGAGGTGGAGGCTCCGACCATGGGACCTGCAGCGCGTCCATTGCTCTGTGACACAAGTTGAACAGAGCGGGGATCGAAAAGTCAGTCTCCGGGAGCACAGGTGCCGGGGTGTGAGAAAGGTCTCCCTCCTGTTCCTCATGCTCAGCGTCTGCTTCCTCCGTAGAAAATTCACCTGAGGCTGAGATTGAGATCTCGTCCTCGTTCATCAGGCCTCGAGTGTCAAAGTCGACTGTTGAGTCCCCTATAGGAGCCAGCGCGTCCAGGCTGTTGCCCCATTCGCCTTGGGTGCTGTCTTCCAGGGCCATGTTCTCGAGCTCCGACGTGGGAGTGAGAAGTTCAGTTGTGTCCGGGTCTGTTGGCGCTATAGCAGCACCCATGGCTTTGGCGACGAAGTCCGCCCGGTGCATCCTCACCGCCTCCAGCATCTGGCTGCAGTGTTGGCATGACTCGGACGCATCCAGCACCATGTTTGCGTGTAACATTACCAGGCAGATAGGACAAGCCTCATGGGTGTCCATCGCAGAGAGGGAGAAACTGCATCCGCTGGGGCAGGCGCGTGAGGTAGGGCTCACCGTCCTGCCAGTCTTTTTTGGAAGTCTTGTCTTTCGCTTTCCTTTCTCCGGAGGCATGTCCGAGATAAGGCGAGCGAGTCCTTCCAAAATCCTTTTTCTTTTTATTTGAGACGTCTCCTCCGTCGCGTCGCTGGCTAGCCTGCTACAGAATTAGCAGAGATAGCGATGTGACACAGTTTAGCGCCGTCGAGGGAAGCAGTCTGTGGAGAGAGGAGAAGAAAAAACTTCGGGGTTAAGGTAAAATGTGCCGGACTAGCATTTGCTAGCCCGGCAGTACGCAGGAATAATTCTCCGTACGCTCTGTGTAGGGAGCAAGCTCACCTCTGGTCGAGCGATGAAGCAACGGAGAAGTCCCGCGAAGAGGGTTGAGTTCAGGTTTAAGCGAGGTGAAGGGCAATAAGAGATCAATGGATGGGCGTCAGCACCTTAAGTACCCAGAGGGCGGGGCCTCTGGCGTGACGCTGATGCACCTGCCGTAAAGACGTGATTGTATTCCTTCAGGTAACCGCGCGGAGGCGCTGATTCCCATAGCAATCGTGTTGCACCGAGAGACCGACTGAAAGGGAACACAGCTTGACTTGTTTCTGTTTGAAAGTAAGTCCAGGCACACAATGATTCATATCAGCCGCAGAGCAGAAAGCAGAAAAAAGGCACTTTTATGAACTTTATGATTTTTTTAAAATGAATTCTTACTTTACTAACTTTTATTAGTGGACTGGATACAGTAGTTGAAGCAAATCTGCAAAAATGTTAAGAATTTCCCCAACAGTAATCCATGAAAGTGACTTTAAGTTTCTGTAGAGGAATGAACACAACATTAAACGATGCAAACATTGTTTTTAACTTTTTACGCTATTTTCCTGTTGCAGATTCTGATGAGAGAAATAAAGATTTGCAGTCTTTTGCTGTTGTGAATGAAGCCAGTGTGAGTCTGCAGGGGAAGCCACGGATGACTCTGGGAGCACCGTCCCTGTTGAATGACTACTGTAAGAAAGAACATGTTGAACATGAGTGTGTTGTTTGTAGAGCTGAGTAATGAAACTGAATGCTGATTTAACATTCTACTTTTAAATGGTATATGAACTGCACTACAGCGCGTTTCTATCTTATCAAGATACTCAAAGTGCTTTACACCACAATCCGTGCCCTCATTTACCCATTAATACAGCACTCTACTAGATCTCTACAAAGACTAATCAGTGCTTTATCACATTCATACACCAATGAGACACACATCAGAGGCAAAGAGGCATTCAGTGTCTTGCCCAGGGACACTTGGCATGTGACTGCTGGTTGAATCGAACCTCCAACTCTTGCATTGGAGGACAACTGTTCTAACCACTTAGCCACAGCCACCCCATCAATGTCATTCAAGATTCTTAGCAAACTGGATCATCCATTCAACCTTTATTTATACAGTACAGATTAGTCCAGGCAAGGGCAAACCCCGGCCCGCGGACCGTATACGGTCCATTGGGCTTTTTAATTGACCCACAGAAATTGTCCAAAATTTGGACAATTCAAAAAAGGGGACTAACCGTTAGTCCCATTGATCCTAGGGGAATTCATTTCAAGAGAAACCTGAATTTTAACAAAGAGTAATGACAACAGTGGATAACAACAACAATAACAATAGACAATCATCGCAAATTGGATGTGATTTGTGAGAATCGCTGGCTATGGACTCGCTGGCAGGATGGATCAAATCTCTGGGAATACTCTCGGCACAGATCAACGGTGTGTCCACTTAATTTGGACCTTTCGGAATCTACGTGAGACCAGCAAAGACTCAAGGCAGATACATTTCAGTAAAGTTCTGCCTGCCTTCAAAACAAATGTTGTTTATCTGAATTTGGCTTACTCGGCTAGCCTTGCAGGCCACCTTATCTCAATTTGTCTGGTGGGTCTGTAATCTGACCCCACGTGACCACCACCACCACGGAGAAAGTCCACGACCAACCAGGGGGAACCAGCTGAATAAACATTGCGTCATAATTTTAGGACTCTTGGATTCTCATTGGCGTTGTCCTTGGCCATTCCCCGAGACCCCTTGAGAATGTTTAAAGATCTCACCGGAGGGAACTGGCTTATTATTCCATCAGAATCAGAAGAATCAGAATAAGCTTTATTATCATTGCACCGAGCTACAATGAGAATATTGTGTTTTGCATCCTTATCAAAACTCCTACAATGCCTCCGGGAGCATCCTTGGACACTCTCACCACTCTTGCCGCCACTCCCTGTGGAATATCTACGACACCATGTGCTTGTTAGCCTGGTTAAAACCAGACCCTTGTCCTTCACTTCGCTTTGTACTAGGGTCTGGGATTTCTCCCATAGACAATGATTTCTCCGGTAGATTTTTGACCGGACCAATCAGAGAACAGAAGGCGGAGTTTTGTTAGTTTAGCCTGGCGAGGTCCAGGCTATCAGATAAATAGCTCAGAAACCACTCGGTGGATATTTTTTCTGCTACCAGTGTGTAATTATATGTCTCTAATTTACTGACTGTTGGCCTGGATGAAACATTTGAGATAAAATTCGATTTTTTATCATTTATTTTCGTAGCGCACCCGAGGCTGTTTGGAAAATGTCAAACCGAAACAATTTAAATCCAGCAGATTTGACCATTTCGTGAATTGATTTAGGAACTGTTAAGCTCAGGAACACTTCTGATATAACGTCAGCTAAGAAATATATTTTTTCTCAGCAAAGAAATAATAGTTTTTTACCTTGTTTTCATGAAAATTCCTTCGTGGCGGCAGCCATTTTAACTGACGACGTCAGTCAACGTCGTTCAAAACTCCGCCTTCTGTTCTCTGATTGGTCCGGTAATCCGCCTTCTGTTCTCTGATTGGTCCGGTAAAAATCGACCGGAGAAATCGTTGTCTATGGGAGAAGTCCCAGACCCTAGTACAAAGCAAAGTGAAGGACAAGGGTCTGGTTTTAACCAGGCTATGTGCTTGTATGTGCGGGGTGTTTTTTTTTTTCATTATCAAGGTCTTTCTTCTTAGCCAAGAAGAAAGAGTTTGATATCTAAAAAAGCTAAGTCTGGTCCTCTGGACATTCAAAAAATAAAACAAAACAAAGCAAAAAAAATGTAGAAACGTTTCGTCTTTCATGTGAGCAGCTGGTTTCAGGCTGTCATCAGCCAACTGGTTGTGTAACACTGTGAGAGGGTGCTATTTATAAGACTGAGCTGAATACAGCAACTCAGACTGAGGAAGTCTTTCGGACGAAAGACGAAACGTTTCTACATTTTTTTGCTTTGTTTTGTTTTATTTTTTGAATGTCCAGAAGACCAGACTTAGCTTTTTTTAAAATTTTTCTACCTGGATTATTGAGCATGTATCAGAGTAAAGAATTTGATATGAAATATATTTCTATCAGTATTACATTACACCCATTATGTTTCATTATTTGTATTCACTTAATTCTGCCTTATAATGTGAAATGTGACACTAGGCAGAACGTTTTTCTCTCGGGCTTTGTTTTCACTAGGGAACAGTTACACGCCTGCACATGCAACAGACATAACACTGGATGATTGACATACAGAGCTGATAGTTTGTTGACAGAAAGGAGGGTCACGTGGTAGTGTAGGTGGTTCCAGGGCGGTCCTGAAGCAGTCCAAGGCGGTTCCAGGTTCCAGGAGGCGGTGACGACATCCGGGGTTTTATAACCGTGGCCCTGCCTTTGAAGATGTGTGTGTTGGACTGTGCTTGGAGTCAGGTCTGTTGGTTGCTGTAAGGTTTATTCTTATAATGTACAATAAACCTGCATAACTTGCACATTCGTTTCAGAGCTTCCTTCAACCTTTTGAATTCGCAACAATTTGGTGACCACCGACGCTGAGAGGTTTGCAGTTTCGTCTGAAACGAGAGATGATTTGGAG
Source organism: Garcialebias charrua (assembly GCA_038048925.1). NCBI lineage: Eukaryota > Metazoa > Chordata > Actinopteri > Cyprinodontiformes > Rivulidae > Garcialebias > Garcialebias charrua. The sequence goes on from JBBPBX010034654.1 coordinate 24,123, forward strand.
GGTTCCCCCCCCCCACCGCCGACAGAGACGAGCACGCGCGCAGTCAACAACCGGTGATTCACAGAGGTGAGCAGAACTCCTATTACACGAAACGTCTGCGTTTGGACACACTAAATTATTTGTTGACTGAGGGCTGTTTGTCTCCAGGTGGGCCAGTGGTTTATAATGTTAGCAGCTAAAAGTAAAAAAAACGTGAACTACTGTTGGTATTTCATTTGAATGTGCATTTTTTGCGGTTTTTGTACATGTAAGTAAGGTGAAAAGCACATAAGTCACACACACGCGCAGGGAAATTTATGGGTGCCTTAAATTTGCCCTTCCCCCACATCCCCCCTCTATAAACTCTGGCCTGTTGGCTAGGAGACACTTTCTTTTTATTTATTTATTTTTCTGGACTCCGGGAGCTGTGGGGCCGAGGTCAGATCGTGAACTCCGGGATTTGTTCGCCGTAGAGTCACACTGGCTTTCATCCGGCACACGGTTTGCCGTACAGAGTGGTCTGAGCCGCTCCGGGTTCACAGGTTGCAGTGCATGTGATGTAAGTTCACAACCGGGACTGTGATCGCTGTTAGAGTCACATTTTTCCTCCCCTTCCCCGTTGAAGTCGATTACCGTATTTTCCACTGTATAGGTCGCACCCATTTTTAAGATAACTTTATTATCTTTTTATTGTTTTTTTTTGGCTTTCTTTTTCTTTGAGGCATGCGACCTGTACACCGGAAAGTGCTGCATACACGCAAACAAAGGCAACAGGGACAGATTTTTTATTTTCATTTTTATTCTCATTTATTGCATTTGTGAGTGTTAAAGTCAGGGAGACAGAAACCTGCTCTGAGCAGCCATGCACAGAGCAGTTTCGCAGATGCAAGCTGCTGGCTCGAACTCAGATTTATGGCTTCTAACAAGATAACACTCTCCTGTTGGTGCCTGACACGAAGGGAGAGAGGTTCCGGGAAGGAGACATCTCCTCCCCTCCTCCCTCACCCCCTCCCCTACGTGCCTGTGAACCTGCACGGCACAGAGGCCTCTTTCATCCATAAATCTCACTGAGTTGTCTCCCTGGTTCTGGTTCTGGACCTGCTAGTGGTCCGGCTCAAGGTTTTCGGCTGATAACGGGGAGTTTTACAACTTAATCAGCTCAGGATGGGACTGTAAAAGTTACTGTTTATTAGTGTGTACTTCAGTGCTGCTTTGGAAGAAAACTCCAGAGTAAAGTAGTTAGTTAATTGCCAGTTAACAGTTGGGTTATTACATGGTTTGTTTTTATTTTCTGTTGCTGTGACTTTTGTTTTAAACACGCTGACCTCTCTGTGGCAGTCGGTTGGACAATATACTGTAATCGTTGTCCTCACAATGCAGTACTGTATTTTTTTTGTAGATATGTGCTTTTCACTCTCAGTGTTAAAGGCACATTTCAGATTTTTATAGGTGAGGTTCACATGAACATGTTGGCACATGCTGTCTTTCCTGCTGTAGGTGGCTTTTTGTGTTGTTTAAACATTTACAGTACATGCAGGGTTAATCTCACGCCATTAATTGTTACGTTTCCAGTTCTCATCACTTCAGCCTGGTGGGGTGCAGGTCATGTTTAATGACATATGAACAAGGCCTGTGTGATAGTGGTTTGGAGGACTTTAGTGGTTTATTATTTATTTTATTTGTTTTTTATATATATGTGTATTTCTTTCCTCTTGAGTGGACTGACGCTTGTTTGTTCTGCAGGACGTGTTTGGCCTTCTGACCTGCCTGACAGAGTCCAGAGGGGAGTCTTCTCGTTGCTGGCAGATGTGCTGGTGTGTTCATGACTTATACTGCGGGAGGTGACTTTCTTTAGGTGTTTTCTGAGGATTTCAGCTTGGCATCTAATCAGTGAACGCTGCAGGTGTTCCATGACGACGTTTGGTTAGCAGTTAATTATTTTTACTTGGTGGTGGATTTCACTTATACACAGATATGCAGCTCTCAATTTACAATTTTATTCCTCACCCTACAACATTCGCATTGCTCAGTACACTCGTTTGCATACACCTAGGTTCCCTCAACCGTAGCATGGACTAGTTGCATTATGACTCTGTGGTTTCGAACGCCATTCTTGGACAGATCACATGTTGTGCTGTCATTGAAGCTAGGTTTTGCTAACAACTCCTGTTAGCACCTGCACTGGACTGCACTGAACTGTCGAAATGCGTTGTGTTCAGCTAAAGCCGCAAGCTGTCACCACCTGCACTGAACTGAAATGCACTGAACTGCCGACATGCATCATGTTCAGCTAAAGCCGCAAGCTGTCATGACTCGTGCCTGAACTGTTACATGGAGTTTTACGTTTTGCACCAGTTTCACCTCAAGTCTATGAACTGTGGTCTGCACCCACTGCTGAACTCTTGACATCTCCTATGGGGGCTGGAGAACTCATGACAAGTGAAAGTCAAGCTGGAAACGTCACTACCAAACTTTGCAGCCTGGCTGATGTGTCAGCTGACCATGTGATCTTCAGGTGGTGATTCGATAACTACAGTTTTTCATGATCAGTATTCAGTCTGAATGGGAAAAGTCCAGTGACGTAAGAGCAGAGCAGCCGCTTAGAATTAAGAGTCAGATGAAAAGGATTTCATTTCTTGGTGACATTGACCCAGACTTGGTTACTTTTCCACACAGGCCCCAGTGACACAGACTGCACAATAGAAACAGAATGTGATTCTTCACACATTGCTGGTTTTAACTTTTAGAGTTTTAAAATAAGCTTCTCTCGCTGTGGTAAAAAATGATTTAATTGCTGTTGCCAAAGGAGTTTTTTTTTTTCCTGCAGTTTCTTTCAAGCAGAAAAAAACAGGCAATGTGGAGGTTCATTTTATCATCTGCTGCTGAAGGCAAAGACAAAGTAATACTATTTTTACACACATTGGGCTGTGTGTGGTGGTGGAGGAGTTTAACATGTGCACATGTTAATTTGTCTGTCATTAGCAAAATATCTTATGAACCTCTGAATTACATTTTCTGATTATGATCATTGGGCCAACTTCTACTACTGATTAAAGTTTGTAATCAAAGAGACTCAAGATGGCCGCCACAACAACACATACCGGTACATGGGTGTACGGTAACTCAGCCAATTTTGAAGGCATTAGCAAAGGTTATGTGTAGAAGCTGTGCATTGTCCTTGACACAAAGCACAGAGCACTGTGCAACATCTCTTTTTCAATCCAGGCATTTCTGGATGAAGTCAACCCTGATTGTCTGTTAGCAGAATATCTTATGAGATAATGCTGCATTTGATAAAGTTGATCACAATATTTTACTACAGAGGCTTGAATATGATATTGGGATTACAGGAACAACTCTAAAATGGTTTAAATCATATTTATCTGATAGAGCAGGGGTGCTCATTAGGTAGATCGCGATCTACTGGTAGATCTCTGAGGTAGTATTGGTAGATCGCAGCAAGACATTAAAGATTTGTCTGTTCAGTGCCCTGAGATTACTTCTTTTGTGAATTGATTCTATATAAATAAACTGAATTGAATTGAATCTTAGAACATCTTTCCTCAGCAAACACAACAGTTTAGGTCAAAATACTATCATTTTAAAGCCACAGTACAGTACTATAGTTCATAATTTCTTATCTGGCAAACTGACTGACATGAAAACTACAGCATTTTTCATGTAAACCAGCTTATTTTTTTGTTTATCACCCCCAATAAACATTGAAAAATCACTAATGTTTCCACAGGTTGTTTTTGTGCAAACAGGGCCTTATAGTAGGTAGATCACTTTGACTTGATCATTTCAAAAGTAGCTCACGTGCTGAAAAAGTCTGAACACCCCTGTGATAGAGCGTTAGTCATGGAGTTCCTCAGGGCTCAGTGCTTGGAACAGTACTGTTTACTTTATATATGCTTCCATTAGGTAAAGTTATTTAACAGCATGGGATACATTTTTATTGTTATGCTGATGATACACAATTATATTTATCCACGAAACCAAATTACCGGTAATCCAATCAGCTACTTAGAATACAAACATGTCTTAAATACATAAAAACCTGGATGACCCTTATTTTTCTGCTTTTGAATAGAGTACAGACAAGACTGAAGTTTTGGTTTTTGGACCTGAGCATCTTAAGAATACGTTTTTCAGTCTTTTGCCCTCCTTGGATGACATTAATCCGGCCTCCAGCTCTAATGTTAAAAATCTTAGTGCTATTTTTGATCAAGATATGTCTTTTATTCCCCCACATTAAAAACGTTACTAGAACCATATTTTTCTACCTGCGTAATATCGCTAAAGTTAAGAAGAAAGAAGGGAAGAAACTGTCCAGATGACTTGACTGAAATTTGTTGGATTGTATACCTGGATGATTGAGCATGGACTTTGTTGGTTTTGAACCAGTTTGACATGTCAACGAGGGAGAGGAAGGGCGTGCCAAAGAGACCATCTTGGTACTAATATAACTGGTTTGTTCCACTTTGGAGTAAGCTTTTGGAGGAAGAATCAGTTTTGTGTTGTGTGTTTCCTTGACAAGATTCAAACCGTCAGTAGTCGTGAAGTTCATTAGCAGGAATACAAAAAACTATGTTATGCAGAATAAAAGAAATCTGAAGGGATCAGACGTTTACATAAATGAACATCTAACAAAAAAAATGGAAAAATTGCAAAGGAAGCAAGGTGGTTAAAAAAAATAGCATCAACATGGACAAGAAATGGATACATCTTTATCAAAGCAAAGGAAGGGTCTCAGCCTAAAATGATAAAAGAGCTGACGGATCTGGATGAATACAAGAGATGAAAATGAAACAACTCACACTCAAAATGGATAAAATATACAGTGAAATGAACAAATACATTAGAACATGACAACATACGAAGACTCAGAACCTAAAATATATAATGTTGAAAATGTGATTGATGCAAATTTTTTCCTGTAATAAAAGATAGCGAATATTATAATGAAGAGCAGTTTAATGACATCAATATATCAAATGGAGTTCTCTCTATTATTCACTTTAATAGCAGAAGTATAAATGCAAACATATCCAAAATAACAGATTACTTAAAACAGTTAAATAGAACTTTTACAATAATTGCGCTGTCAGAGACATGGCTCAATGACAACAACACAAGTAATATTCACATCGAGGGGTATGAATTATATCATATGAACAGAAAAAATAAAAGAGGTGGTGGAGTCGCTCTATTTGTCAATAATGAAATAAAATGTAAATTAAATTGTGAAATGTCAATAATAGTTGATAATATTATGGAAATGATAACAATAGAAATAATAAACAAAAACGATAAAAACATAATAATAAGTTGTGTATATAAATCACCAGAAGCAAATATAGAAATATTCACGGATAAAATCTTGGAGCTAATGGAGAAGAGTTTTAATAAAAAATGTTTTTTTGTGTGGAGACTTTAACATTGATATGGGAAATAAAACAGATTCAAATAACATAAGCACATTTATAAACTCAATGTACAGTTTAAATATGTATCCATTGATATCCATTGATATATTGATATAGTTTTGAAAGCATGGTTTTTGTGCTGGAATCTGAAAAACCTATTTTGTGTGGCCTCTTTTATCGGTCTCCTCAATACAACAAAAACTTTCTCAGTGAGTTTTCTGAACTACTGGCTGACCTAATGCCAAAGTTTGACTCTTGGCTTTTCTGTGGGGACTTCAACGTGCACACCTGCTGCCCAAGTAATCAGCTTGGATGTGAGTTTCAGGACCTCCTGGACTCTTTCAACCTGTCACAGTTGGTCTCGGGGGCCACACACAGTCAGGGTCATACACTCGATTTAATTATCTCCCACGGCCTTCAAATACCTACTGTGGAGATCCTGGACACCTGTATCTCAGACCATTTTCCCATATTATTCGAATTTTTCACCTCTCCTGCACCGAAAGCTATTCTCCCAGCACGTTTCTGTCGCTCTATCACCCCATCCACTCCAAGTGAGTTCACTGATGCCTTTAAGAGCACTGAATTCTGCTCTGCTGTCAGCCTGGACCCATCTCTACATCCTGAGGACTTCATCAGCTCCTTCCATCACACCTGCACAACGATCTTGGACTCCATCGCTCCTCTCAAACAGGCATCTTCAAAGAACAAACCTTCACCATGGCTCAACGAAACGACGCGAGCTCTTCGACAACGTTGCAGAAAAGCAGAACGAAAATGGAAGCGCGACCGGCTTCATGTATCTCAAGGAATACTGAGAGACTGTCTCTGTGAGTATCATAATGCTGTGAAACAGGCCAAGTCACAGTACCTCTCCAATTTAATCTCCACCAGCTCCAACCGGCCGCGGACGCTTTTCAGCACACTCCAGTCTGTTATCAACCCATCTGTCAATGTTCTGAAAACTGCCACACAGTCTACCTGCGATGACTTTCAGAGCTATTTTGTCAACAAAATAGACTCTATCAGGCAGAACATTGTCAGTTCATCCAACACCATCCAGTCTTGTGCGTCTGCAATAACCACAGCTGTTTTTGACCAATTTGACCTGGTTTCACTCCCTCACCTCACCAAGGTGGTTCAGCAGATGAAACCAACTAACTGTTCTCTGGACATCATTCCCTCTAAAATGTTCAAACAGTCCTTTGATGTAATTGGTCCTTGTGTTTTGTCATTTATTAACAGCTGTCTATCTTCAGGTTTTGTGCCATCTGCTTTCAAACATGCTGTGGTCAGGCCTCTTCTCAAAAAACCAGGCCTAGATCCTACAGCTCTCTCTAATTTCAGACCAGTTTCACATCTGTCATTTCTATCAAAGGTCCTAGAAAAGATTGTTTTTATTCAACTTCAATCTTTTCTAGAACTCAACAACCTGTTTGAAAAATTTCAGTCAGGTTTTCGAGCTCGTCACAGCACTGAATCTGCACTGCTCAAAGTACAGAATGACATTCTTCTGTCCCTGGATGCAAAAAACCCTGCTCTGCTGGTGATGTTAGACCTCTCAGCAGCTTTTGACACCGTCGACCATCAGGTACTAATCAACCGCTTGTCTCAGCAGGTTGGCCTCCAGGGAGCTGTGCTTGAGTGGTTCAAATCTTACCTGTCTGGGAGAACTTTTTCTGTCATGATAGGCGATCTGTCCTCCTCTTCATCAACCCCTCTGACCTCTGGCGTACCACAGGGATCTATTCTAGGGCCAGTCCTTTTCTCTCTTTACATGCTGCCATTAGGATCAATCATTGCACGTCATAACCTGTCTTTTCACATGTATGCAGACGATTTACAAATCTATCTGCCAGTCACTCCCAACCCCTCACCCAGTTCAAACACTCTTGTCAACTGCTTAAATGACATTAAGCACTGGCTCTCTCAAAACTTCCTCCACCTAAACACAGATAAAACTGAATGCATTTTATTTAGTGCTCCTGGTGACACCAACAACATCCTTCCCAGTCCCAGTGTTGGTTTTCCCCTCCCCCACTTCAACCCGGTGGTCAGAAATCTTGGAGTGCAGCTTGACTCCAACTTAAAGTTTGATAAACAGATCAGTTCTGTTGTCAAGACCAGCTTCTTTCAGCTCCGACTGCTCTCCAAAGTCAAGTCATTTCTCAGCCGTGGTGATCTGGAGAAGGCCATCCATGCCTTTGTGACCTCCAGACTTGACTATTGTAATGCTTTGTATGTTGGTATTAATCAATCCTCCATCTCCCGTTTACAGCTTGTACAGAACTCTGCCGCGCGCTTTTTGACCAACACACGAAAATATGAACACATCACTCCTGTCCTGTCCTCTCTACACTGGCTCCCGGTTCAGTTCAGGATACAGTTCAAGCTGCTCCTGTTTGTTTTCAAAGCTCTGAATGGACTTGCACCTCTGTACATCTCAGAACTTTTGAAAGCCCATCAGCCCGGCAGAGATTTACGATCTGCCAGTCAACACCTGCTGGAGGTGCCTCGCTCAAGGTACAAACAATGGGGAGACCGGTCATTTTCTGTTGCCGGCCCAAAAGCCTGGAACAGTCTCCCCCTTGAGCTGCGTGCCACCTCTGATCTGACTCTGTTCAAAACCAGACTGAAGACCCACTTGTTCAAAAAAGCTTTCAGTGTGTAACTTTTATTACTTTTGGTATTTTAATATGTAGCATTTTTTTATTTCCATTGCCTTTTTATTTCCACTTGTTCAAAAAAGCTTTCAGTGTGTACCGGTAACTTTTATTACTTGTGTTATTTTAGTATGTAGCATTTTTTATTTCCATTGCCTTCTTTTACTGCTGTTGTTTCCTATTCTATTTTCACTGATTTATTATTCCAGTTTATTCATCTTTTTATCCTGTCAAGCACCTTGGTCAATGCAAGGCATTGTAGGAAGGTGCTATACAAATAAAGTTTATTATTATTATTATTATTATTAT
>JBBPBX010034655.1:8301-18308 GCA_038048925.1 Garcialebias charrua
TATATATACACACACACACACACACACATATATATATATATAAATATACACACACATATATAAATATACACACACAAAGACATACACACACACACACACACACACACACACAAATGGTTCAGATATCACTGTTGGGTTTGGTGACTGAGCACTGATTGGTGCAAAAAAATTGTCTAAGATTAATTTTAAAGTTACCTGAAACTTTAAAATGTGTAAATAAAATACAACACCATGAACACTACAGGATGGATAGATTCATTGTATGAGTTCAGTTTACTTCGCTGTAACAAATGTCCTTCAGATCAAATCTTCCTAGTCCTTCTTCAGTCCACTTTGTGTGGAAAACATGTCAGATTAGGACACGTTGAGCTGAGAGGGAGGGATACGGGAGATCCCACAATCCTGTGGGGTTTCAGCTGGACGGGTGGAGAAGTTAAGTAGGGATGCATTGCTTTTGTCTGCACTGATGCATTCCCTCCAAACTGGGACTATTCACCAGGGAGATTTCTCTCTGTGTGTCAGTCAGAGAGTGCATGCTGACCGTCACATCCACTTTAGCCACTGAGCTTCTCGCTATGTGGACTTACTGAGGGGGAGCGCAGACAAAACTCTGGACTCAGAGACGACGTGTTGGCCGTTTTATTGTGAGTGGCACAAAAATCCTGATTCCAAAGCAGAATTTCTGTCAGTGGAGGAAGCTGAGCCCACGCTGAGAAGAGAAGGAGGTGGAGGAATGCATGTGTGTGGCTCCGTTTTCCCCTTTTCTGACAAATAATGAACCATTTCACAACAAAAACTACAAAAAATATGCTGAAGCTGCTACAAACTGCTGCAGCACGGGAAGTCAGAGGTTAGATTTAATGACGTCATGGGAGAGAAACATGAATGCTATGAATGGTTTCATTAAGCAGCACACACATTTAAACTTTTATTGTGAAATATTACAAGAAACAAGCTAATTAAAAAGTTTTTGCTAAATTAAAATGTTAGAATTAGTTAAAAAAAATAAAACATAATGTGTCCAGTTATGTGGGCCAGACATGGTCATTGTTCCGGCTCGTGACATATTGTTTTAATGTGCCCATGTTATCAATTTTATTGTGATAAATATTATAAACCAGTGGTTCTCAAACTGGGGTCTCCGGACAGGGTCCGCAAAAACAAAACAAAACATTTTTTTTTTACAAGCACAACTTGTTAAAATACACCAAAATGCAGGAAATCATATCTACTTTATTCAAAGTTTTCTGGGGGAGGACCTCCCAAACAACACCCCCACGGCCAGCCCATCCAATATCTGCATTCCAGCATTGATCAGTTTACAAAGTAAGCCCCTGTTATTTGGTCTGACTACTGCTGTTCGGATTCTGTTCAGTTTTATGTAAAGAGTTTTAAGTACAGTAATAATTTGAAGAAGGTGTCAATCAATACATTTATTATGTTAATTGTTTGCATAGGTGAAATGTTAAAGTGGTTTTTGATACTGTTAATTTTCTCAAAACTGTAATTTTTGGAAGTTGAAAAAAAAAAGTTAATTAAGTGTGTCTTGAATGAAAACAACCCCATGTTTAAAGGTATACAAATTGTATTAACACTATTAAAGAACAGGTCTTAACCCTCCTGTTATGTTCGTTTCTGAGGTACAGCAATAATGTTCGTGGGTCAATTTGACCCGGGGAGTGTTTAATCATGTAATAGTGTCAGAAACCCAAAAAATCCTCCAAAACCTTTTTGTATCTGATTATTAACTCCAATACTAACCATGTCAGTCAATATTTGTGCAATGATGTTTTTTTTATTTCTCATAAATAAAGGATAATGACGACTAACTCATTTGGACATAAACAATGTGATTTACATTTTTTATGTTTGCTGAAAAAACCTACACACAAAAAACCAATAATTATCCTTGAAATAGATTTTTGTAAAAAAAATTATGTTACCATCCATCCATCCATCCATCTTCTTCCGCTTATCCGGGGTCGGGTCGCGGGGGTAGCAGCCTAAGTAGGGAGGCCCAGACTTCCCTCTCCCCAGCCACTTGGAGCAGTTCCTCCGGGGGAATCCCAAGGCGTTCCCAGGCCAGCCGAGAAACATAGTCCCTCCAGCGCGTCCTGGGTCTTCCTCTGGGTCTCCTCCCGGTGGGACGTGCCCGGAACACCTCACCAGGGAGGCGTCCAGGAGGCATCCTAACCAGATGCCCGAGCCACCTCAACTGGCTCCTCTCGATGTGGAGAAGCAGCGGCTCTACTCCGAGTCCCTCCCGGATGACTGAGCTTCTCACCCTATCTCTAAGGGAGAGTCCAGCCACCCTGCGGAGAAAACTCATTTCAGCCGCTTGTATCCGAGATCTTGTTCTTTCGGTCATAACCCAAAGCTCATGACCATAGATGAGGGTGGGAACGTAGATCGATCGGTAAATTGAGAGCTTTGCCTTTTGACTCAGCTCTCTCTTCACCACGACAGACCGGTACAGCGCCCGCTTCACTGCGGACGCTGCACCTATCCGCCTATCGATCTCACGCTCCAGTTTTCCCTCATTCGTGAACAAGATCCCGAGATACTTAAACTCCTCCACTTGGGGCAGGACCTCCTCCCCGACCCGGAGAGGGCATGCTACCCTTTTCCGGCTCAAGACCATGGCCTCGGATTTGGAGGAACTGATCCTCATCCCGGCCGCATCACACTCGGCTGCAAACCGCTCCAGTGAAAGTTNTTTAAACCAATATATGCAGAAATAACCAGAAATATTTCCATTTTTGTGTTTTTATATTCAAATAGCTGTGGTGATCATCTTGAATTTAATGGGCTCTTGCAGTTAATCAGCTGTATGCGTGGATACATTAATATCTTTCCTATAAGTGGTATCAAATCCATCCAGTGGTTTAAGAAATCAAATGCTAACATAAACAGGCATGCATAGGCACATGAAAAAAAAAAATATTTACAAGATTGCCTTTATTTTACGCTTTGGACTTGAGCAATAGTCAATGAGATGGTGATTTGTTTAAGGAATTTTCAATTTATGCATTTAATAAAGTATTTCTCCTGTTTCAGATGTAGCTGTTTAGAAACAACTCCACTCTTCTTCAGTCTCCTGCTCAGACATGGTTTGTTGTTTGTACGATCCAGGCTTCCTTCCAGAAGTTTAAAGCTTTGGCATTTCATTTGTCAGGGTGATGAAAACTAGCTTCTTCAAGCAAAACCTGTGTTCAACAGCAGTTGTAGCTTGTATAATATTACTGACGTGCAGCGTATCTTGTTGATGCAGCTTTCACTATATAATGTGGGAAGCAACAAACATGGAACGTTCTTTTTTTTATGCAATGGATCAAGGTTGTTAGGCGGTCAAAGTGTCCTGTGCGAGTGACATGAGAATCTTAAGAATGTTGGTAGTTTAGAAAATTTGTGTGTGGACGGTCAGCAGGAGGTGGGCCTCTGCTTTAATAAATACGAACTTGCATTGGAATGTGACCATAATGTACCTTTTGAGTCATGACTCAAGCCTTTTGGGTTCCTTTCTTTTCTGAAATGCTCATCTAAGGCACAATAATGAGTTGAAATTAGACATGAAGACAAACCCTTCTAATAACTGTTTTATTGCACTTAGGAGGGTGGCTCTTTTATGAAGGAGCATTTGCATCAACTCATCATCAGTCAACACGTGGTGCAGCTGCTTCACAGAAAAATCCCTCCAGCGCTTATTCTGATTCAGAAGCACATTCTGAGCCGATTTAAGTTTAAATTACAACAAAGGGCGAGCATTTGAACTTATCAGTGAGTTGGGCTGTGGTTTTAATTTGATGGGAGGCACATTTTATTGATTTACCTTTTGATGTCTATTTTCTTATATGCCCCTTTGGCAGCCATAATTGGTTAAAAAAACTAATTTAAACATCAAATCAGTCTTTTTATACATGGTACTTTCAAATTCACCTATCGTTTTAGGTAGTTATGGAAACGCTATCATAGGTACATTGAATGCTTTCTCACATTTTTTACATCATTCTGCTGCTTAACACTTTATATGATCCTGTAGAAGCATTTTTTAGTCAATATACTGTTTGGTTTTATTCCATTTGCCTCCAAAATTAAGCCTGCCGCTTGAAAATTTTATATATTTTTGCTCATTGTCCAAAGTCTGTTGATTTAGATGCTGAAATGTGGCGTGTCCTTACTAGCAGGCTCTCAAAATAAAGTATCAATCAACAGTGCACACTGTCAGAGCAAATCTGGGAGTTCAAATTAAATGCACTGCATCATTTCTGGTTAAACCTTCAGGCAAGAAAGAAAAAGAAAATAACACAGTGAGTACATTTGGTCCTAATGAAGTCATGTATGGGCATTTTTACACATGTGAAAAGGAAAACAAAAGCTTCCTCTTTTAAAAAAGATTTCACATACATACATACACACACACACATATAAAAATATATTATATATATATATATATATAATTTTGTAAAAAAAAAATACCCTCTTTAGATTAAAGAGATTCATTTTAAAATGAGTTAAACAATGCAACAATCTTTGGTAAAATATATTTTACTCCATCCTTGTGATAAATTTAACAAATCAGCAGGGGTGGATGTAACAAATTGCAAATACTCACATTACTGTAATTAAGTATATTTTTTGGGTACTTGTACTTTTATGAGAATTTCTTTCAAGTGTGTAATTTTACTCATACTTAAAGGGGACCACACATTCAAAATTCACTTTTTAATGTTTTTTTTTTACTGAACTTTGGGTATGTACTTCATAAAAAACAGTCCTAGTGCTAAAAAAATGCACCCAGTGGTTTATTTACTCTAAGTAGATTTATTTATCTTAGATAGAAACACTCCGATTGCACTTCCTGCGGTTTGTGACGTCACAAACCGTAACCACAACCCACACCAAACCTGAGTCCAGCCCCTCACCTAGCAACCCCTGGTGCGGCTCAACCCACTTCAGTATAAAAAACGTCACGGTTGCCGAGCAGTTTAGGAACTGACCTGGCGGTCATTTATTTATTTATTCATTTATTTAGCCCCCGGGGGGGCTATGGGCTCAGCCCTGCTCCAGCCAGCAGCACATCTTGAGTAAAACCAGAATGTTTTATTACCTTGTTTGAATGAACTCTGTCTCGTTGAAACTGTGCACACACACTCTCGCGGTTTGGACTTGTTTCTTATATGATGAAGGACTGCTCTTGCACAACTGTCAGTTTGGTTGAGCGGTTACGACACTTGAGCGGCACGCAGGAGACCAGAGTTCGCGTCCTGTCAACGGCATCGTTTTTTTCCCCTTTTTATTTAAAGCCTTTTGTTTCGGAGAAATCGGGGTGAAACTAGATATATACATCGACATAATAATACTTTATAATTGTTATTTTTACGTTTTAGTTCAATTTTTAGTGTAATATCGCTCCCAACGCGCAGCCGGCAGAAAACTGTGCACACACACACACTTACTCGCGGGACGACAGTCTGTACCATCAAGCACCACTGATCGATATATTTTCAGATTAGCAACTTATTTATTTTAAGAATACCTTTCACTTCATCAAAATCTAATCAAAACTTCAGCGTTCTAAATGTAGGTGGTTGTGATTGTTTCTTATACGATGAAAGACTGCTTTTTGCATAACTGCCCGGTTGGTCTAGAGGTAGTGAATTGGACTCGTTATCCGAAGGACACGGGTTCGCTTCCCGGTCGCGGCATCTTTTTTTTTTTTTTTTCGGAGAGATCGGGCTGCAGTTAGCTGCTGGCTTTTGAGGACAGTGTGGGTCCGGTCCGGTCAGAGGTTAGGTTGCCTCATATGGACAAATTAACTGGAAACACTCTTTGCGTTTGTCTGGATTGGATGTGCAGCCGTGGTGGACCAAAGCGCCGCATGCAACTAGCAGGAGCTACGCGGGCTGTTTGTACGAAGGAGGAGGAAGAGCTCGGATTCGGGAGGGCATGATAAAAAGGAGCAGCTAATGGCGGCGCACACAAACAGCTTTCGGTAAGTTATTTTTTAAGCTAGCACTAACAGTAAGTCAAACGAGTAATAAAAAAAGGCTAATTTTAAAACAACAACAGATTTGAGATACTGGCAGTTACAGAGGGCGGAGACAGAGTTTTGACGGGCGTGGACTTCAGAGCTCATTATCATAAACAGGTCGTTTAGAACGGAAGTTAGAAATGGCAGAATTAAAAAGGGTATAATTTATTATCTAAGAATTATTTTTTGTATTAAATTGAATGAACGGGGTCTGGATAGCACACAGACATACCATAAAAATTTAAAAAACCAATATGTGGTCCCCTTTAAGTACAATTTAGACCATGTAATCTGTTTCGCTTTTAAAATCAAAAGTCGCTACTGAGCACGGCCACAATTTGAATTAATATCCAAACCGTTCATCTGCATCTTTGTAGCCAATAAGGCTCTTAGATCGCAAACACGCCACTTACCTATGACATAAGCAAAGAACAACTCCATAGAGTAGAGAGTCATGTACAGAGGGTGAAAAGGAGACAGCGTCCAGACGCAAACTTGTTGATCTCTACGGTGATGGCAGCTCACAAGACTTCAGCATCTAATCTCAAAAACATTGCGGATACAAGGTTTTACAGCTACCTATACGATATTGCTGTTTTATTCTTTGTATGTGTGGGTTATTAGTTTGGCTAAGTATGCACATATCTTAGATATTGTCACTGCCATTGGTTGGCCTAGTACTAAAATAAGACGGAGCTTCTGAGCATCTGAGAAATGAGCTTTGAATGTAGCTGTATACCGTAAATCAAACTGAATGCCTTCTATTGACAACACAATAAAACATAAATTGGTTAAAAAGGAATGAATATGCTGAGTAGTTTTTTAGAAGAACACTTTGTACTTTTACTTAAGTATTTTGTAACAACAGGATGTTTACTTGTAATAGAGCACAATTTAAGTAGTGTATCAGTACTTGTACTTGAGTACAAATCGTGGGTACTCTTTCCACCTCTGCAAATCAAATGAGACTATAGGGCGGCATGGTAGCACAGGTGAAAAAGCTGTTGCCTCTCGGGTAGGGGCCACTGGATCAAATCCTAGCCGGGGGCCTTTCTGGGTGGAGTTTGCATGTTCTCTCCGTGTATGCGTGGGTTTTCTCCAGGTTCTCCAGTTTCTTCCCACAGACCAAAAACATGCATGTTAGCCTGACTGATAACTCTAAATTGCCCCTAGGTGAGAGTGTAAATGTTTGTCTCATTTGTCTCCATGTCTTGGTGATGGATTTGCAACCTCCTTCATTACACAGAAAACTCTTCTACTAATTGACATTCTATAACTTACTGAAACTGATTGTATTGTTTTGTATTTAATTTGTATGTGCAACACTCTCTGCAGCAACAAAACCAAATATAGATAAATCAGAGGTCGAAGTCCAGCATTGTTGTAAATGTTTATGGACAAAACGGTAATTATTAGCACTCTTGTTCATCTCTTAGCTATTTCACACCATTATTTGAGCACAACTGGTAGAGAGGATATTCAAGAGTGACCAAGGGTGATGCTGACATCTCAAATGGTCTTTGCATTGTCGCAGCATATTTTTCATTTATTTGAACTTTTGGGGGTGGTGGTTTGGAATCAAAATGTAAAACTCTGTGGTGGTTTGGTTTTCGTATTTTTAAGCACAATTTCATACATAAAGTTTAGATTTTAGATTGTGAAAGTTTTGTGTTTTATTGATTAAAAAAGGTTTAAACAGGTTTTGGATAATTACTATAATTAATTGCCTTGAATATATGTAATCATCACTACCAACATCGTTGTGATGGAATTCAATCTGAACGTATGGCTGAGGTGTCCTTTATGTAGGTTTGGTGCAACATAAATAAACAGATATGAACTCAATAGAACCATATTTTAAGGTTTCACACTTTACCATGTCAGTAACATTTAAAGGTTAAAAACCTATTTGAAAACCTTGGATCTGATACAGGTGTAAGCCCACTGGTTGCTATGGACTCAGTTTGGAGACACACATCCCATCAGTCATTTCACAGGCTTCAACTTGCTCTCACAAAGCCACTGAACAGACGCTGGATGTTGAACTACTTTGCAGTTTGAGGAATGCAGGGTACTTTTTCCAGCTGCAAAAACTACTTTTACATTATTACACTTTGTAGTAATAAAGAAATCAGGCTTGCTAAAGTATGTAAATACAGTTTAAATGATAAAATTAAACACATGACATTGTATTTGAAAGGAATGCATGTGTTGACAACACTAATTTGATGGATGGTTTTATTTATTTCTTCCTTCCTTCAGCCTCCAACCCCACCACATTTTACCTAAACACAAGTCAAGTCAACCCTTCTTTAACTCAAGGGGGAAGATTAAAAAAAGCTAAAGAGGCTGTCTGCTCTCCAGGAGTTAGTATATCACTGGAAATGAACTAAGGGGGTGAAAAGTGCACACAGGCAACAAATTACTCCTTGATAAACTCAGCAGGGAGCTGAGCTAACAGTTGACAGGCTGGTGAGGTGGATCCTGTATTGAACAGGCTCATTGTATTGTTAGCTGTGTTTGAACAGTGTCCCAAAGAGAATAAAAACTCTCATGGTGTGTTCGCTGGTGTGAGGTGTATATTTGCCTTCACTTCCTAGATGTGTTACCTTCCATATGCCCTTTTGCCTTCGAGCGACAACTTAAATACCTGGACAGACTCTGGCCCTGCATACCACCACCGAGCCGAGCTATTGAATTACAGCTGAGGTACCGAATATGTCTAATCTGAGTTTAAAGACAGCACATTTGTAGGAGTGGCTTCATACAATGTGGAGAAAACCGAGAAGTCCCAGTCTTTTCCATTTTAAGATTATGGGTATGAGCTATTGCACCTAAACATTAAACTTGTTAAAAGTTTGAATCTTTACTTCATAAAGCAATACAAATGTGGGGACACTTCTGATTTATTTCATGACATTAGTAGAGAAAGGATGTCAAACTCGCATGGAGACAAAAAAAAGGCACGAAATTTACATTACTGTATTGATCAAAAATTATTGGGGAAAAGAAATGAATTGATTTTGATTTCCAGATCTCAGCTTTAGTTATAGATTTCATGCCAACAAAGCAAATAGATAACAATTAAAACCAGTAGACACAAAACAATAAAATAAATGCTATATAAATAGCATGAAAGCAATGAAAGATAAAGCGACACAAATGTAATATATAATAGTGATGCACATTATTATCTGCATGGTATCGGCCAATATTAGCGTTAAAGTTCAATATTGGACATCGACCATTCCATTAAAATAACTTGCCGATATAAAAGGCACTGTTTTTGCCTGACGTTGCAGCGGAAGCACAACACAATGACGTCACGAACGCCTACCCGATCTCACTGCGGAGAGGAAAATTCAAAATGTCGGCGGTGTGGAAGTTTTATTTTTTGTTGGTGAGGATGTCGGATTCCGAAGATTTATGGACTACGTTGTGCCTCACTACATCGTCCCTGGTCTGAGATATTTTTCCGAGGTAACGTTATTCGAGTTGCAAGCCGTCATTTCCTACGTCATTGAGAAGCTAATAGCTGATAGCACAACTTGTTGGGTGAGTTTTACCACAGACAGTTAGCCCCATTAGCATGATTAGTCTTATGGCACAATGGATAGACAAAAACTTTGAACACAAAAAAGGCGGTCCTTCATGCACAGGAGTGAACCTGGAACAAGCCTCCACAAGTGAGCTAGCATCGCAGGTGACTAATACTAATAAACAACATGTAACGCTTCATTTAATACAAGTAAAAGTGCTATGCATATCATATGGCTGTTAGTGAATATATGTCACAGCTCTTACAGCTGTTGCACAATTTTGTAGCAAATAAGCCTAAATAAGCAGGCTATGTTCTGACAAAGGAACACATAAAATATCGGTATCAGCATTGGTTATTAGCCAAATGAGTTTTAATATATCGGCATATCGGATATCGGACAAAAATCCTATGTCGTGCATCCCTAAAAAAAAAATA
>JBBPBX010034656.1:3693-32501 GCA_038048925.1 Garcialebias charrua
GCACACAAAGACACAAAGACTTCTCTGCCCGCCCCACCACCACCACCACCGGCTGGGACCACAGCACAAAAATTTGCATCAATGTTCAATCATTCAGCAGATGCTTTTATCTAAACTGACATGCGAGTGAGGAACAACCTTCAAGCTTTACTAAGACGACTTGTCAGAAGCATTAAGAGCTCACACGTCTGGTTGTTCTGGTGCGGTTATTTCCCCCTGCTGTGATTTCTGGGTAGCAGCAGATGCCTGCACGACTCTGAAGATCCAAAACTAAAAGGATTCAGCGTAGGCGGGAGGAGCCAAAAGGCATATGACTGTCCACCTTAGTCACACACCAACGTTGACGAACAGAGAGAGTAGAGATGCTGAACGTGACATGCTCAGAGGTCACCAAACATACTGCTTGATATCAGATGTCATTGTCTATTAACCATTTAAAGGGGACCACACATGCAAAATTCACTTTTTAATGTTTTTTTACTAAACTTTGGGTATTTACTTCATAAAAAAACAGTCCTTGTGCCAAAAAAATGCACCCAGTGGTTTATTTACTCTAAGTAGATTTATTTGTCTGTGATTAAAAACGCTCCGTTTCACACTTCCTGCGGTTTGTGATGTCACAAACCGTAGCCAATCACCTCAAACCTGAGTCCAGCCCCTCACCTAGCAACCCCTGGTGATGCTCCACCCACTTGAGTATAAAAGATGTCACGGTTGCCTAGCGGTTTAGGAGCTGACCTGGCGGTCATTTATTCATTTATTTAGCCCATGGGGGGCTAGGGGTTTGCCCTGCTCCAGCCATGCAGCACATCTCGAGTAAAACCAGAATGTTTTATTACCTTGTTTGAATGAACTCTGTCTCGTTGAAACTGTGCACACACACTCTAGCGGTTTGGACTTGTTTCTTATATGATGAAGGACTACTGTTGCACAACTGTCAGTTTGGTTGAGCGGTTACGACACTTGACCGCCACGCAGGAGAGCGGAGATCGCGTCCCGTCAACGGCATCTTTTTTTTCCCCCCCTTTTTTTTAAAGCCTTTTGTTTCGGAGAAATCGGGGTGAGACTAGAAATATACATCGACATAATAATACTTTATAATTGTTATTTTTACGTTTTAGTTCAATTTTTAGTGTAATATCGCTCCCAACGCGAAGCCGGCAGAAAACTGTGCACACACACACTCTCTTCGCGTAATGAGTAATAAAAAAGAGCCATCAAGCACCACTGATCGATATATTTTCAGATTAGCAACTTATTTATTTTAAGAATACCTTTCACTTCATCAAAATCTAATCAAAACTTCAGCGTTCTAAATGTAGGTGGTTGTGATTATTTCTTATACGATGAAAGACTATTTTTGCACAACTGCACGGTTGGCCCAGAGGTAATGAACCGGACTCGTCATCCGAAGGACACGGGTTCGCGTCACGGTCGCGGATTTCCTTTTTTTTTTTTTTTTTTAAGCCTTTTGTTTTGCAGACCGCCGGCGAAGACACCATCTGCGTGCGGGAGTTGTTGGGAGCTACTGACTTTTGAGGTCCGGGGGTCCGGTCAAAAGTTGCCTCATGCGGATAAATTAACTGGAGACATTCTGTGAACTTTGTGTGTGGACTGAAGCACGCTCCAACAAGCGCCGCATGCAACGAGCGGAGCACACCGCCCGCTCGGAGGAGGAAAAGCTATCATTAGCCTCGGAGCTAATGCTAAAAAAAGGAGCTGCAAATGGCGGCGCGCGCAGAGGGCTTTTGGTAAGTTATCTTAAGCTACTAGCACTAACAGTAAGTCAAATGAGTAATAAAAAAGAGCTAATTTTAAAATAACAACATATTAGAGATACTGGCTGTTGCAGAGGGCGTAGTTAATGTAAATAGGTCTTTGTAGGGCGTGGCTTTCAGACCTCATTATTCATAAACCGGTCGTTTAGAACGGAAGTGAAATTTGGCAGAATTAGAAAGGGGATATTTTTTAATCTAAGCATTATTTTGTGTATAAAATTGACTGAAAATGGTCTGGATAGCCCACAGATAAACCACAAAAAATTATATATCCTACATTTGGTCCCCTTTAACACACTGACTCACACAAAAACCATAACAACATGGTGGGTTTCTATAACTGGGAGCTGCTGATGAACATCTCAAAAGCCCAAATAAGACCTCAACTACAGCCCCAAATCCCAACTGAGCTGAAAAGGAGGTGCCGTGGATGCACTACCCTCTACATGGAGGCTGTGCTCGAGTGTTTAGCACAACTTAAACAGCAGGAGAACCGAGATCGTCCCCTGGCACCTGTAATTAAATTAGCAGCAACGAGGGGCTTGGCAGACTGCTGCAAAAAAATAGCTATTGCTCGGGGAGGAGTTCTGCCGGCATTGAGGCAGTCCTGCTGCCCAAGAGGACAAGAGGCCTGCAGGGTCTGTGTGGATGGACCGGCATCTGCAGCCAGTTTATTCAGATCTGCTGTGAGATGGACTGCTACAAGAAATCCTTCCTGAACAAAACCATCAGCATCTATAACACTTCTAATGAAACCAGGATGATGAGCTACAACACTCCTTTTGGGATTAATAAAGTATATTTTTAATTGAATTGAAAAGGAATAGAAGAGACTTTTTCCCATCTTGGATTACAAATGTGTCACTAATTTCCCTGCAAGAGTCTAAGACCAGCCTTTCAGGAAATTTTCTAAATTAGAAAGGTAGACGGAAGGCTTGTCAAAATGAGACTGGAAATAAAAACTAAAATCACATCAGAGTTCAGTTTAGCAGTTATCCAGACAAATGACAATTATGTTCAGTCTCCTAGTTTTTTAATAAGCTACTATACAGACGTAGGATTTTAGTCATCCAAGGCATATTTTAGGTGGTTAAATAGGACATTTTTGGTTTAAACTCATATATTCAAATGTGGCAACTGGATTTTCCCATCATATTTTCCATTTGTGATTTCATTGAGGATTTAAAGGTCTAATTCATTGACAGAATGCATACCGCTTGTCCCCTTTTATGACAGTTTTAATTAAAAATGTTCACCCCGCATCCAGCCACATCTGGTTAGATGTGTTAATACTCTGACTGTGTTCAGGATGATTCGACTACTACCACATAAACTTTATCTCGTTCAAGTTAAAGCAACTCGTTGCAATTTTTGTGTTGGCAAATGTAGTTTAGTAGTGACAACCATCTTTGTTTTATTTGTCCTATGCAGGTTAATACAACATCAGTAATGTAATGAAATGTTCAGGATGAGAAGAACCGATTCAACTCGCTAAAAAAACTATAAATACTCAAGCATGCAATAAAAGTACAAAATAAAGTACCAAAAAGTGAAAAAGCTACACAGTAGTCCCTCGTTTATCGTGGGGGATCCGTACCCTGAAGACCCACAATAAGTGAAAAACCGCAAGTAGGAATAGTAGTACAAGTAGTAAGTCGTAGTTTATTTTAGTGAGTGTGTGTGTATACGTGTGTGTGTGTGTGTGTGTGTGTGTGTGTGTGTGTGTGTGTATGTATATATATATAAGCATTTTAAACCCTTCCCACTGTCTTACGATATTCTAAACAATGTTTCCAAATGCTCTAAAAGAGCACAGCATGTCATGATGTCAGCTCCCTGCCTCCTCTGCTCTTTGCCACCTGCAAGCGCTCTTGGCCACGCCCACTTCACCGCTCTGTACGGAGGACAGCTGATCAGCTGCAGCTGGAAGTTTATCCTGCAGTATGGGCTGCACAAAGGTGCAGAAGGTGCTAAATAATTTAAAATAATTTATTTTAAATAAAAATTCCATGCCGATCGTGCAGCTCATCCATCAATCAGCCAATTGTGTAATGTCCAATCTTATTTTGAAAAACCGCGATAGAATGAGTCTGTGATAAACAAACCACAAAGTAGTGAGGGACTACTGTTTAATACTGTATTTACAAAGTCCAAAAGAAATACAGTAACCAACAACATGGTAGAATGTAACAGTGGAAGTAGGATGAATTTGTAAGTATTTCATAGGTAGTAATATAAGCTTAAATGCACGATATATAGTATATTGCACATAACAAACATAAACTACACAGGTTGTCTGACAGGTTATTGCACAGGTAGTGAGTAACATTGAGATGAACTGAATTGTAATGACATACATGATGCAGCCACATAGTGCAGCAGCAGTAAACATATTAGGTGTCACAGATGCGGCTTAGTGCAATGTTATTGTCAGTAGTCTTCAAATCTTCAGTTAGGTTGATTAAATGTTTACCGTATTTTCCGGTCTATAAGTCACACCTTTTTGCCTAATTTGCATGCCCTGCGACTAATAGAGAGGTAAGACTTGTTTATGGATTTTCCCCCCATATTTTTAGACCAATTTTTGGCTCAGATATGACCGTTTTTCATTTTGGCAAAAAATTGTGCAGTACCACTTTTGTCCGCTAGGGTAAACCGACCGTTCCTGTTAGATGTAAGTTAATGTTGATCATTTTAACTTTTGTAATATACTTTTGCAAAGATAGGTCAATCTGTGTTAACTCCTTGCAAAGGTATTTGTCTTACACAACAATGTTGTTTACTGAAAAACAGAAGCACCAAAAGAATGTTTCAGTCTTTTGTTTCAAGACCTGTTGCTCCAGACTCGGCCAAAACTCAAAAACACCTAGTGGCTGTGTCTCAATTCAGGGGCTGCATCCTCATGAGGACCCAGCCTAGCTGGGCCGAGTAGGCCACGCACTCACAAGACCAGGTGGGCTGAGCGAAACTGCTGAAATGGGACGGTCTAGCCTTCAGGTTTGCCGGCATTGAAGTGGGTGGGGCGTTCTCTTGAAGTGGGTGGGAAGTTCTTGTGTGCGCGCTTGGTGTGTGTGGAAAGAGAAGGGACGCCGCTAAAATATATTAGTTAGCTGAATACATGTATATATATTAGTGTTTCTGAGTTTACTGTTTGTTAAGAACTGATTACAAATCAGCTTATAAGGGGCGATCTGTTAAAACCCAGAGTGGACCTACGAAATGCAAGTTGTCCAGTAGCTCAGTTGGTAAATCAACCTGTGATTGGTGCAGAGATACTTTTCTCGAAGCTGGTTCGAATCTCACTCGGTACGGTTAAAACTTATTTTACGTTTGTCTTTTATTGGATAAAAAAATGAGGACTGAGATTAAAAGGAAGGAGTTTGTGAAACTCCTTCTTTTTTTTTATCCATTTTTTATCCATTTTATCCAACAGGTAACACAGACAATGAAGTACAACACGAAAAACATAAAAACATTGCAGATCATAAATCAAACGATCCAGTACACATCAGCTGGCATTGAAAGCAATGGAGTAGTAGTGAGTTTTTAACCGGGATTTGAAAACTGAGAGGGAGGGGGCCTGTTTGATGAGCAGCGGTAACTCGTTCCAGAGTCCAGAAAGTTCCAGAAAATGCGCACTCATGAGGATGCAGCCCCTGAATTGAGACACAGCCTTAATGTGAGTTAGTTCCCTGTGGTGACCCCTGAAGAAAGGAGCAGCCGAAAGAAGAAAAATGCTTAGAATTGATCCCAGATACTGATTAGGCTTAGACTTTACAAAACAGGCAGGTCCTGCTGTGTTTGCACCTCTTATCCACATGCAATTTGCATTTTTGGTGCAAAATAAGATAAACTTTCACAAACCCTGTCTAAAGTGAAGTATTTTAACCCCCCCCTTTTTCTTTTAATTGAATGTTTTTTTTTAAACGATAACGTTTCTGAAGCTGTACATTTCAGAAACTCAGTCACTTAATCTGGTAAAGACCACAACAATACATTTAACTTTTTTCTTTATCAGGCTCATGTTTTCCTGACCTTTTAACCTCCGATTCGAGCTGAAAAAGTGAATGATTGAGAGAAACCGTTAACAGGTCACAGATAAAACTAGCTGCGATTGTTCGGGGAGAATCTTCAGCTGAGCTTGGAATGTTCCCTCGTTGTGTAATGTTTTAACTTCGGTGTTGTCACCACCTAGAGGTGGAACATGGTATTTCACTTTTTTGTTGTTGCATATTGTGGCTGGAGCACAACAGATTACTGAGGACAGAGTATCAATTCTAAAGCGTCTGAGCTGCTAACATCAAATTCTGGCTAAAAACATAAATTGACACCCAGCCATGTTTGTGTTTGGATTTTTGTCGCTTAGCTGTGCAACTTTAATTTGGTTGAGTCCAAATGTTTAATAGTTGTAGATGTACATCCAGTAATTATAATAAACTTTATTATAAAATGCGTAGTGGTTCATGAGATATTTTGCTCATTATTGCCCTTTGCCCTTCCGTGGCAGCAGATGATCAACGGTACAGACGCACTTGCTGTCCTTATTCAGTTCCCTTTGTAAGAATTAATGAGGAGGTCAATATTAATACTGACCTCTTTATCCTTAATTAATCTACTTATTCAGATTGAATAGTAAATTCACGGATTCTGTTCTTTTTCAGTTTACCCAATATTTCTGTGATCTTTATGATGGATAAATAAACAGAGCCATTAAGTGACAAAGACGTTAACTTAGTTTGATATGTCAAAGAGACACTATCATTTATTTAAAATAAATCAACTAAATTAACACCATTACACTTGATTGACATGATTTCACTTTCTTTCAAATTAAAACGTCAGCACACTTGATTTAACACAACAGACATAAATACTAGATGTTACACATATTTAGTCTGAGGGGCATTTCAGCTTAAAAATATAGTTTCCAGCTTAGGTTGAGAGGGAAAAGAAATAGGAGGAAAGATTTAAGAAGAATTGGGAGGTTAAGAGAGGAAGTTTATCTTGCATTTATGAAACCAGATGACACTCTTCAGTACGCGTCCAGCTAAGATATCATCACACCTCCAGCAAGCAAACAGCTGCTCCTTTACCTTAAGACGTCCGCCTTGGTTCTGGTAAAGAGCTGTGGTCAACTTTAGACTGACAAGTCGTCGGTCCCGCAAGTCCAAGCTGGACTCCACGCGTGTTTACCTTGTCGGTGTCGGTGATACTCGCTTTCATCGGCAAAAGTCGTGGCAGTCGTGGTTTCTTGGCTCAAGATAATTTATTCCAGGAAGGAATAACAAACGCTCGTTCGAGGTGGACTCATAACAGCCTGTTATCAGTCCTTAGCTGAAGACGCAGGTCGTTAGCTCTTGACCAAAACGTACCCAGCTCTTGGGAAAGGTTCACATCTCTTTGAAATTCCCAACAAACTCTCGAAGCGTTCTCGCACAGTAAGAACTTAAAAAGCAGGAACAAAGAGAGGAGTGGACTTGCCTTATCAGGCCCAAGGTCAGCCAGAGCAGAGAGAGCTTTGTTTAGGGAACAGACAGAGAAAGCTGGAGCCTTGTTCATGATTAAACTGTCTTCTTATTTCTAAACAAAACAGTCGGGTCTCTGTGACCCGATATTTCCCTTTAACACAGCAGTGAAACACAGTTTAACTCTCAAAGAATAACACAGCTTAAAAGCACACATCATGAAAATGACAAAAGTTATTCTTTTGATCACATCAGCTTAAAATCAAAGATAGAAATAGTCTCTTATTGGTGACTATGTTATCAGATTATAGCTAAATGAATGATTTTGTAGTAAATGTCTTGCTTTACTGAGAGGTCAGTAAAGGTCATCACTGGACAGTTCAAAAACCTTAATTTGACCCTGGGTAGGTCCACTACATCTCCCCCCTTTTGGAAGCCATCGCCAGTCCTTGGGGATGGGGTCCAACACGAAAGGAAACCTTGAACTGTCTTTGATCTTGAAGTAATCCAGCAAGTGGAAAAGAAAAATCAAAAATTATAATCCCATAAAGTTTTTGAAATTCCATACTGTTCGGAGGTAATCCCATTGCGAAAAGCTTTTAATCCCTTGGAAAACAAAGTCTGTTAACTCTTGGAAAACAAAGTCTGTGATCCCTTGGAAAACAAAGTCTTATAATCCACAGCGGTAATTCCACAGCAGTAAATCCCAACGATTAGTTTTGTTGATTGATCAGCAACAATTGTTTTCATAATCAGCATGTAGAGGGGATCCCTCGATTGACGCAGAGGAGGCGACCCTTGGATGAAGGTTGAAGACCAAGCGTTGGAGCTGCAGGTCCCCACATCGAAGGTTGTTGGCTGGTTGGTTTCCAGTCAGTGCCACTCTGGTTCTATGTGTCATGCAATTATGTGGTTTTTTAAGGTGGGCTTATGATTGGGATTTTACATTAAGCCTTACCTATATGCACCTGGTATGTAAGCTATCATGGTTTAGATCAGCTACACTTACCAATTAAGGGGTGGATCAATTCTGTAAATTTAGATATAGGGATTTGTACCTATAAAATTTTGGAGGGCTTCTGTAACGAAGGCCTCTAATTCCAAACTATTCCTCCATTCATTACTTAGTTTAGGTTAAACTAAAATAAAAATGAAATATAGTTTGATCTAAATGTCTGTTGTCTTTTAGACGAACGACGTAGGATTTGGTATTCCTAATAAATTTTGAAGTCTATGGCGAGACTCATCAAAATGAATAGACAATCTAGAATTGAAACGATCGAATCGGTTCAATTTAGAAATTGTGAGGTCAATGTAGTTTATTGTACTTTGAGCAACTTTAAACTACATTGACTCTTCGACGATTGAGATTTAACAAAACGAACTGCATGTTGGCATAGTTAAATCCATATCATTCATTAACCAATGTTAATATAAAACCTTTTGGCTGGGAGTGTTCAGAACCAAACAATATCTCAACTAATGACAACAGTAATGACTAAACAACAAGGAAACAACGTTTCACTGCTTCGACACACTCTTGTCGTCAGATTCCAAAATGCAACACACAAGAAAAACAGTCTCAACTTTATGACCGAGGTCAAAATTAAATCTCGTGGATTTAAACGGTTGTTAAGGTTAGTTTTTGTTGTGGGTTTTAGGCTTAGCGTTTCTAAGTTCAAATTGGACAATGCGACTTATAGGGTGGGAAAGTACGGTAGTTTAAACCTGATTAGTTTATTTACTAACTTGTGTTTGGACGACCTTATTATCCCATGAAGTCGGTGAATTTGTGAGATCTTTGTCTTTTGTGGAGTCATTGAACGCCTTGTAAGGTTTGATCTGATTTCGATGTACCCATTTAGCAATTGGCTCTTTGCGGCCTTTGCTGATTTTGATTTCGTAGACGACTGAGGACACTTTGTCTGTTATCAGATGAGGTCCAGTCCACCTGGGCATTAGTTTGCGGGCGAGAGTTCCGGTCTCGGACCCTCCTTTCCCGGTTGCTGGGGCGAACGTATAGTACCAGACTCTGTCTCCCACTTGGAGTTCATTGTGAGAGGCCTTCTGGTCATAGTACGCCTTACGTCCTTCAGCGGATCTTTCCAGGTTTTTCTGGGCGAAAGCAAAAGTGTTTCTGAGGTGTACATTCAAATCTTTGTCTTTGGCATGGCCTAACATCACCCCCCTTTGGTCATGGGGGACCACGAGCACAGGTGAGGACGTCCGTCCATGGGCACAAGTTAGGATGCCACCGTTTAGTTTAAGCTGTTCGCGCAGCTGAGAGAAGACGGTACACAGGAATCGTTTAGGTTTTGGCCAACGTATCTTCTTACGTTTACCTCTTTCCGCGTAATTCAGGTGTGTCACAACCGTCGGCGCAATCGCAGGTGTGTCTGATTGTACAGACTGCGACAGGTCACTGTCGTTGTGTGCGTCTTCCCACCTCTCGACTGAAGAGAGGCTCTTTGAGTCTGTAAAAACTATCTCATTTCTGAGTAGTTCTAGACACAAATGTCCCTGAACCAAGGTTTCATCGAAAACTTGGCTGATAGCCGAATTACCTGTCCCAGGGGACAGTACAGCAACCTCGGTGTGGGGTCCTTGGATCTCCACACCTTTCTCTACCTGTGGTAGGTAATGTGAGTTTGCCCCCTTCATGTCTGATGAGGGGTCCTCGTAATCTGCAACAATGATGTCCAAGTGACTGTCAGCGTTTGGATGACTGTCATCTTCTGGACTCAGATGCCCTTGAACCAAGGTTTCATCGAAAGCTTGGTTGATTGCCGAATTACCTGTCTCAGAGGACAGTACAGCGTCTTCGGTGTGGGATCCTTGGATCTCAACACCTTTCACTACCTGTGATAGGCAGTGGTCAGGGAGTGCTGAATGTGTCAGCTCACAGAGGAGGTTCTCTTGTTGGACCAGAGTTTGGTCCAACTTTTGGGTCTCTTCTGTCTCACCTGTAGTTGAAGGTTCACTTACCGGGCTCTCGTCCTCGGATGAGCAGTCCCGTGTGTCCTTTGCGGTACCTGCGGTTAGGCAGTCTGTATCGCAACTAGGAAGCACCTGTATTGGCAGGGGTTTTCTCACTGTGCTCCACATTTTCCGTCGACCATAATCTATAATCGCGTTGAAGCGGTTTATAAAATCTTGGCCAACCAAAAATGGGAATGAGTCAAGTTTAGACACGTACACCGGGTGGCGTAGTGTCATTTCGCCAATCTGCATGTGAACCATAGCCATAGCTGTTAGGGTTGTTCTCGTCTCTGCGAGACCCTGTAGCTCAATAGCACATTTCTCAAAGGGTATTTGCCTGTCACCAAAGGGGGGTGATGTAGTTCACGCTCTGGTTTTGTTTTTAACCAGATCGGGTCAGGGAGTTGACGAACATCAAAACCATTTATAGCACGCCGTTTTATTTTTAATTGCTCAATCTCACTTTTTAACTCAAGTTGTTCTTGTTGAAAATTTTCTCTTCTGCGAATGTTATCTTGCCTTAACAATTCAAGTATTTCAGTGAGCAGCTGTAAAGCTTCATCACAATCGTTATCTCCCATCTTTTTGTTTTGAATTCGTTTGATCTCACGTTTTAACTTAAGTTTTTCTTGTTGAAAAGTTTCTCTTCTGCGAATGTTACTAAGCCTTAACGATTCAAGCTTTGCTGTGAGCAGCTGTAAAGCTTGATCATAATTGTTATCTCCCATCTTTTAGTTTTGATTTTGTGTGAAAAAAATCAAAAGATTGTTCTCATGTTAGTGTTTGCAAATAAATATTCACTTTTAATGTAGCACTGAGTCAAATAAACTAATCAGCTGAGGTTTACGCGTTTCACTGTGTAATAAGTATTCATAGGTACCTTTTTTCAGGTTTTTACCCTCAATGAACTTTGTAAAAGTTAAATGCACTCTTGCAGTGTTAACTTTAAAATAGAACTTACGTTCAAACAACAGTTACTAACTAACCCAAGCAGCCTGATTTCCGTTTTTCTTACTCAAACGCTTATAAAAGAGGGCTGACTTAAATGCAATGACTTCACTAAAATGTGACAGGATGCTGCTTGAGCATGCCTTTAAAAAGATGTCTCGCAGTCTCAGTGAAACTGATTTCGTACTGCATTTGACAGTTATCAGGAGTGAAAAATGTACTTTCGTTTGTTATTTTAAGCTTTTCATTTAAAATAAACTGGAGTCATTAATTTTACACAGAAAAACGTTAAAAATGCGATTTTTAACTAAAAGTGTGCAGTTGTGCACACCAATTCTGTTTAAAATTCAGAGATGTGAAGAGCTTAATGTGGAAATGCTCTGTTCTCCATCATTTTTTTTTTTTTATTTAATTTGAAAATCAAATAAAAAATGCTTTTTGAGTGTTATTTTAAATCTCTTCAGTATTTAAAATGAGCACAAATTGTGTGTCTGTACCTCTGTTATTCTAAAATTTGTATTTAGAATAAACAGGAGTTTTTTGTTTGTGTACAGAACAATTTTTTAAAAGCTGGTAATTCACCATAAAAATGCTGACTTCTCATGATGTATTTGAGAAAACTCATCTGTCAACGTCTTTTAACCAACAGGGGGCAGCTTCGAGTCCTAATTTTAATCACGAGGAAACTGATTTTTCTAATCAGTATTTAAACTAAAAACAACCTGTTAGAGTTAGTTTCTAGTATGTTCGTGATAAACGCTCGAACTGCGGTCTTGTCAGAGACAAATATATGTTGTTAGACAGTTTAGATGGCTTTAAATGAGTTTTTAAACTTTTAGTGAAATCTCCGTTTGTCTTGTGTTGAGTGAAACTGCTCGTCACCCAAAGTGCACCAGGAAATGACGACACAAATAGGCGGGTCGACGCAGCGCGTCACCAGCTCTGCTGTGCTGAGCGAGGCGGAGCTCGCTACACAGATACGTGACGTCAACCAATCAATCACAGTGCTTGTAGTCCTTTTCCCAAGCAACCATGGTAAATGTAGTTTTCTAACCTTCGACCAATGAAGTACCGGAAATGACGACAAAGTGGGTTGGTCGCAACGGCGTGCGTTCCCACTACAGCGAATCAGCGTTCGCTACGAGTGATTGACAGCTCCCAGCTCTCGTTTCATCCAATCACAGCTCATAAACAAACGTGTACTTGGACACGTAGCTCTAACGTTAGCTCGCACAACAGACCACAACTTTATAGACTCTTAAAACAACTCAGACGCTACAAATTAACTTTCCAAAATTCTGAAACATGCGGCGAACACACCTAGACAGGCCAACTTAGTTACGCTCAGTAACACAGCACTGCAGCTGTTGAACAAACACGGACTCACTCGGAGCGCGTAAAGGTCGGTTCCGGTCCACTTCGTCGTGGAGCAGAAACTTGGGTCTGAACAGAACCACTATCCGACTACGTTCTACAGTAATATGCTTCTATGACCTGCTCTAACATGTAAAATACCACAACAGCAATCTTGTAGATGTTAAATTAGCGCGTTGTACAGGAGTCTGCGTGAACTGGACCGAAACGACCAGAACCACCACAGACCACGGCTGACAAAACTTCACCTGAATGCTTCCAACAGCGTCTAACAGAGTTGAAACAATAATAATCTCACAGCTTCAAATGATAAAAACATGCAGAATCTGCCTGCTTTGAACACTTCCAGCCAAAATCATTATCCTCAGAGTTTAAAACTTGGATCCACTTATGCAAACATGACGTTACAGTTCATGAGAAACCACAGAAATCAATAAACTTTCAGAACCGGTACGAGCCACCAGATGTAAGAATTAATGAGGAGGTCAATATTAATACTGACCTCTTTATCCTTAATTAATCTACTTATTCAGATTGAATAGTAAATTCACGGATTCTGTTCTTTTTCAGTTTACCCAATATTTCTGTGATCTTTATGATGGATAAATAAACAGAGCCATTAAGTGACAATGGACACGTTAACTTAGTTTGATATGTCAAAGAGACACTATCATTTATTTAAAATAAATCAACTAAATTAACACCATTACACTTGATTGACATGATTTCACTTTCTTTCAATTCAAATACGTCAGCACACTTGATTTAACACAACAGACATAAATACTAGATGTTACACATATTTAGTCTGAGGGGCATTTCAGCTTAAAAATATAGTTTCCAGCTTAGGTTGAGAGGGAAAAGAAATAGGAGGAAAGATTTAAGAAGAATTGGGAGGTTAAGAGAGGAAGTTTATCTTGCATTTATGAAACCAGATGACACTCTTCAGTACGCGTCCAGCTAAGATATCATCACACCTCCAGCAAGCAAACAGCTGCTCCTTTACCTTAAGACGTCCGCCTTGGTTCTGGTAAAGAGCTGTGGTCAACTTTAGACTGACGAGTCGTCGGTCCCGCAAGTCCAAGCTGGACTCCACGAGTGTTTACCTTGTCGGTGTCGGTGATACTCGCTTTCATCGGCAAAAGTCGTGGCAGTCGTGGTTTCTTGGCTCAAGATAATTTATTCCAGGAAGGAATAACAAACGCTCGTTCGAGGTGGACTCATAACAGCCTGTTATCAGTCCTTAGCTGAAGACGCAGGTCGTTAGCTCTTGACCAAAACGTACCCAGCTCTTGGGAAAGGTTCACATCTCTTTGAAATTCCCAACAAACTCTCGAAGCGTTCTCGCACAGTAAGAACTTAAAAAGCAGGAACAAAGAGAGGAGTGGACTTGCCTTATCAGGCCCAAGGTCAGCCAGAGCAGAGAGAGCTTTGTTTAGGGAACAGACAGAGAAAGCTGGAGCCTTGTTCATGATTAAACTGTCTTCTTATTTCTAAACAAAACAGTCGGGTCTCTGTGACCCGATATTTCCCTTTAACACAGCAGTGAAACACAGTTTAACTCTCAAAGAATAACACAGCTTAAAAGCACACATCATGAAAATGACAAAAGTTATTCTTTTGATCACATCAGCTTAAAATCAAAGATAGAAATAGTCTCTTATTGGTGACTATGTTATCAGATTATAGCTAAATGAATGATTTTGTAGTAAATGTCTTGCTTTACTGAGAGGTCAGTAAAGGTCATCACTGGACAGTTCAAAAACCTTAATTTGACCCTGGGTAGGTCCACTACAATGATATAATTCATATCCTTCGATGTGAACATTATTTTTGTTTTCATCATTAAGCCATGTCTCTGACAGTGCTATTAATGTAAAAGTTCTGTTTAACTGTTTTAAATATTCTGTTATTTTGGATATATTTGCATTTATACTTCTACTATTGATGTGAATAATAGAGAGATCTCCATTTGTTATTTTGATGTTATTAAACTTTTCTTCATTATAGTATTCACAGTCTTTTATAGCAGGATAAAAGTTTGC
This sequence comes from Garcialebias charrua, assembly GCA_038048925.1. Classification (NCBI taxonomy): domain Eukaryota; kingdom Metazoa; phylum Chordata; class Actinopteri; order Cyprinodontiformes; family Rivulidae; genus Garcialebias; species Garcialebias charrua. The sequence goes on from JBBPBX010034656.1 coordinate 18,283, forward strand.
ATCAACCATATCTTCAACATTATATATTTTGAATTCTGAGTCTTCGTTTGTTGCTGTCATGTTTTAATCTATTTGTTTGTTTGTTCATTTCTGTTAATTTTGTGTATGAACATGTGATAGTGATTGGTGATTTGTCATTTTTGAGCTCATCCAAATGTTTCTAAGTCTTTCAGATCTTTTATTATTTTAGCTTGCGAATTTTCATGTACTTTGATCCAGATGTTTCCGTTTCTTGTCCAAGTTTTTTTTATTTTTCCATTATTTTTCAACAACCTTGCTGCATGTGCAATGTTTGCGTTTTTTTTAGTTAGGTGTTCATTCATGAAGACCCTAGTTTCTGCGAGTTTCTTTGACTGCATCATTACCCTGTTTCTTTGATTCCTTCCAATGAATCTCACGACTACTGATGGTTTATTTTTGTTAACTCTATTGGGCAGTGTGTAACAGGTGGAAATGTCATCACGTTTAATGTCAATGCCTTTGTCACTTAAGAAAGTGACTACCTGATTCTCCAGAGACTGCAGTTGTTCTGGTCGTCCTCCTTCATTCGTGTTAACGCCTTTAACTACATCAGCCGATGACCAGCGTTTAAGTTCGAGTCCAGAAATGACCATGTTTTCGCCTCTTATGTATTGTTCCATGTCCTCACACTTTTGTTCCAATTGAGCTAATCGTTCTTCTCTGATGACCTCCTGAGCTTTCATTAGTTTCATCTCCTCAACCAGTTGATTAAAGTTTTTTTGATCGGCTCTCAAACTTGTAACTTCCGCAGTGAGAACGGCTTGATCGGCTCTCAAACTTGCAACTTCCGCAGTGAGAACGTTTACTGCATTTTTCAATTCCTCCATTAACTCCAAATTTTTATCCACCGATTTTTTACTCGCCGACTCCTGTTTCTGCTGCTCCGATTTATTTTTTTTACTAGGACTCATCACGCCTGCTTCTTCTGATCTGGATACAGAAAATCACTGTTCCACAGCAACTCGTTCACTGCTCTGCTCCCATCCGCAGCAATTCGCTCGCTGCTCTGCTCATGTCCAACAGTAATCAGCTTGCTTCCCGTCCAACAGCAACTCGATCGTTGCTCTGCTTCAGATCAGCAGTTAGTTCAGAACTCACGTTTCAGCAGCCTGCAGCAATCCCCTGGCTCGCCCACGGCGCACGGCTCAGCTCGAAGCCCCAGGTGGCGTCCACGGCTCACGGCGCTCGGCTCAGCTCGAAGGTGGCGTCCACGGTTCACGGCCCACTCGTGGCTCTCGGATCAGCTCGAAGCCCCAGGTTGCGTTCACGGCCCCCTCGTTGCGCTCGGCTCAGCTCGAAGCCCGAGGTGGCGTTCACGGCTTTCGGCTCTCACGCCAGCCTGTAGCAACAGTCCCAACTCCGTGGTGTTTTTCCGCATTAGCCTTTATCAGCAGCACATGGCTAGCGTTAGCTTGTAGTCTGAAGCCACCACTCCCAGCTTTGTTGTTTTCTTTCGCTGCAACAAAGCACCTCCAGCGTGCCGGCCCGCGTTTCTTCGTAACAACCAGTGTATTTTTCCGGTTTATTTGTTAACGAAGCCCGCAGCTCCGGCACCCAGTTACATCCACCTTTTATAAGGAACACCCAGAAAAAAGAAAATTGCCTAGAGTTGATTCATGAGAAAGGGATTCCAAGTTTTTCCTGCCATAACCACTTTCCCCTACAGCTGACAATCATCCAATCAACCACACCTGTACCTGATTTCCTACCACCTCTCTAAGCACTTTAAATAAAATGTGTTATTTTGTATTCTGAGTCCATATCTCATCAGTCTGCCAAACTTAGGGTTATTAAACAAACAATTGTGTTATCAGGGATGAAAAATAAACAATTCATTATACAGGTCCTTCTAAAAAATTAACATATTGTGATAAAGTTCAGTATTTTCCATAATGTAATGATAAAAATGAAACTTTTATATATTTCAGAATCATTGCACACCAACTGAAATATTTCAGGTCTTTAATTGTTTTAATACTGATGATTTTGGCATACAGCTCATGAAAACCCAAAATTCCTATCTCAAGAAAATTAGCATATCATGAAAAGGTTCTCTAAACGAGCTATTAACCTAATCATCTGAATCAACAAATTCACTCTAAACACCTGCAAAAGATTCCTGAGGCTTTTAAAAACTCCCAGCCTGGTTCATTACTCAAAACCGCAATCATGGGTAAGACTGCCGACCTGACTGCTGTCCAGAAGGCCATCATTGACACCCTCGAGCAAGAGGGTAAGACACAGAAATAAATTTCTGAAGGAATAGGCTGTTCCCAGAGTGCTGTATCAAGGCACTTCAGTGGGAAGTCTGTGGGAAGAGAAAAGTGTGGCAGAAAACGCTGCACAACGAGAAGAGGTGACCGGACCCTGAGGAAGATTGTGGAGAAGGGCCGATTCCAGAGCCACCGTGCACAGGCGTGTGCAGGAAATGGGCTACAGGTGCCGCATTCCCCAGGTCAAGCCACTTTTGAACCAGAAACAGCGGCAGAAGCGCCTGACCTGGGCTACAGAGAAGCAGCACTGGACTGTTGCTCAGTGGTCCAAAGTACTTTTTTCAGATGAAAGCAAAGTTTGCATGTCATTCGGAAATCAAGGTGCCAGAGTCTGGAGGAAGACTGGGGAGAAGGAAATGCCAAAATGCCAGAAGTCCAGTGTCAAGTACCCACAGTCAGTGATGGTCTGGGGTGCCATGTCAGCTGCTGGTGTTGGTCCACTGTGTTTTATCAAGGGCAGGGTCAATGCAGCTAGCTATCAGGAGATTTTGGAGCACTTCATGCTTCCATCTGCTGAAAAGCTTTATGGAGATGAAGATTTCATTTTTCAGCACGACCTGGCACCTGCTCACAGTGCCAAAACCACTGGTAAATGGTTTACTGACCATGGTATTACTGTGCTCAATTGGCCTGCCAACTCTCCTGACCTGAACCCCATAGAGAATCTGTGGGATATTGTGAAGAGAAAGTTGAGAGACGCAAGACCCAACACTCTGGATGAGCTTAAGGCCGCTATCGAAGCATCCTGGGCCTCCATAACACCTCAGCAGTGCCACAGGCTGATTGCCTCCATGCCACGCCACATTGAAGCAGTCATTTCTGCAAAAGGATTCCCGACCAAGTATTGAGTGCATAACTGAACATAATTATTTGAAGGTTGACTTTTTTGTATTAAAAACACTTTCTTTTATTGGTCGGATGAAATATGCTAAATTTTTTAGACAGGAATTTTGGGTTTTCATGAGCTGTATGCCAAAATTATCAGAGTCAGAGTCAGAGAGTCTTTATTGTCATTTGCACCGCATGTTGTACATGTGATGAAAACGAGATTATGTACACGAGGTCCCAGTTACATCCAACAACAAATGAAAGAGAAAAACAGTAATAACATCTAGAACTAACTAAGAAAAACATCAACTAGTAATACACTAAGCCTAATATAGTGGGAATAAACAGCAGCACGAACATGAGTTTGTATGAGCAGATGGTCACAGATGAACACAGATGAACACAGCAACAAGAAAACAGATCAGCATCAGTATGATGTGATATTTTGCAGTGTTTATTTTTTATTTTATTTTTATTTATTCATGAGTCTAACAGCCTCAGGGTAGAAGCTGTTCCTCAGTCTAGTGGTTCTACACTTGATGCTCCTCAACCTCCGTCCTGAGGGGAGTGGGGCAAAGAGTGAGTGTGCTGGATGAGTGAGGTCTTTCATGATGCAGGTGGCTCTTTTCCTGCATCTGGAGGTGTAAATGTCTGTGATGGTGGGGAGACTGACTCCAACAGACTTCTGTGCAGCCTTCACCACTCTCTGCAGAGCTTTCCTCTCTTCAACTGTGCAGCCTCCATGCCACACGTTGATGCTGGAGCACAGGATGCTCTCCACTGCACACCTGTAGAAGGAGGTGAGGACTGGGCTGCTCAGACCAGCTCGTCTCAGCCGTCTGAGGAAGTAGAGTCTCTGATGACCTTTCTTGATCAGGCTGGTGGTGTTGTTGCTCCAGCTGAGGTTATCATTCATGTGTACACCCAAGTATTTGTAGCTGGAGACCACTTCCACTGCAGACCCACCTATTTTCAGTGGGGCATGGGTGTGTTTGTTCCTTCTGAAGTCCACAATCATCTCCTTTGTCTTCTTCACATTCATGTGAAGATTATTCTCTTTGCACCAGCTCTCCAGGTGTTCCACCTCCTGTCTGTAGCTGGACTCATCATTGTTTGTGATGCATCCCACCACCGCTGTATCATCTGCAAACTTAACAATATGACAGCCTGGAAGTGTGGCTGTACAATCATATGTGAGCAGAGTGAACAGAAGGGGGCTCAGCACACATCCCTGAGGAGAGCCAGTGCTGAGGGTTATGGTGGAGGAGGAGAAGTTGTGGATCTTCACGGACTGTGGTCTGTCTGTTAAGAAGTCTAGTACCCAGTTACAAATAGAGGGGCTTAGTCCAAGTGTAGATAGTTTGTCTATCAGAGTTTGGGGGATCATGGTGTTGAAGGCAGATGTGAAGTCCACAAAGAGCAGACGCACGTATGAGTCTTTCTGATCCAGGTGGGTGAGAGCAGTGTGGACCACGGAAGAAATGGCGTCCTCTGTTGATCGGTTCTCACGGTATGCGTATTGATGAGGGTCCTCATTGATGTTGACGGTTGCCTTGATGTGGGACATGACCAGTTTCTCAAAACATTTAGCGACTATCGGGGTGAGGGCCACCGGTCTATAGTCATTCAGACCAGTCACTGTGGAGCTCTTTGGGACTGGGATGATGGTCGCGGTCTTCAGGCAGGTGGGAACTGACTCCAGTGCAAGTGAGGTGGTGAAGATGTCAGCCAGCACCTCACAGAGCTGGTCCGCACATTCCTTCAGAACTTTCCCTGGGATGTTGTCTGGTCCGGTTGCTTTATGAGGATTAATCTTTCTGAGACTGCCTCTCACTTCTGCTGCGGACACCCTGAGATGCTCTTCATCTGGTGATGAGGTGAGTCTGGTGCTAGCTGGTCTGTTTGGATCATCAAAACGTGCATAAAACTTATTGAGGGCATCAGGCAGAGATGGGTCCCTGGGGCATTGTTTGTTTTTGCCTTTGTAATCTGTTATGCATTTAATACCCTTCCACATGCTCCGTGGGTCTTGTGAGGTGAACTGTCCCTCGATCCTCTGTGCATACGTGGCCTTGGCCTTCTTAATGCCATCCTTCAGTTCATTCCTGCTCTTTCTCAGCTCCACTTTATCTCCTGACTTGAATGCAGTGTCTCTGGCTGCTAGCAAGGCGTGAACTTCTTTATTTAACCAGGGTTTCCGGTTCGGGTAGGATTTCACATATTTTTTTATGGATACATTTTCAGAGCATGTACTGATGTAACCCAGGACTGAGGAAGCGTACAGTTCCATGTCCACTGAACTTCCATCAGTGGCTGCTTCTCTGAAAACAGACCAGTTTGTCCTCTCAAAACAGTCTCTCAACATGGGGGAACTATCTTGAGGCCAGATTGTTATTTCTCTTTGTTCCGGCTTTGAGCGCCTGAGTGGGGGGAGTTCTCTTGGGGCCAGAATCAGAGAGTCGTGGTCGGAAGCTCCGAGCGGTGGGCGTGTCTTCGCCGTGTATGCTCCCTTTACATTTGTGAAGACTTGGTCGAGCGTTTTATCTCCTCTCGTAGCTGTGAAGACGTTCTTATTGAAGGCTGGGAGGGAGACTTGAAGATCAACGTGATTGACGTCCCCGCAAACAATGAAAAGCCCCTCAGGATATTTACACTGCAGCGAGGTGAGTAAGTCATGAATTTCTCCCTGGGCGTCATTAGCATTAGCATCAGGGGCTATGTAAATAACGCTGATTAAGATCACTGAATAGTCACGGGGCATATAGTGCGGGCGACACCTTAACGTGATCAACTCCACGGCAGCTGAACAAGCTCTTTTTATCACAGCACAGTTCGTGCACCAATCTTTGTGTACGTAAATACAAACACCGCCGCCTCGCGTTTTCCCCGTAGTCTCGGTGCACCGGTCTGTTCTGAAAAAGAGCCTGTCGTCCAGCTCGTAAACAGAGTCTGGAGTTTCCTCAGAGATCCAAGTTTCCGTAAGACAAAGCACGGAGCATCTTCTCATCTCCTCCGACGTGGTCACCCTCAAACGAAGTAGATCCATTTTGTTGTCGAGCGAGCGAACGTTAGACAGAAAAAGAGCCGGCATCGGGGGTTTACCGGTTTTAGCGTCTGCCCGCAGTCTCGTCATAATTCCTGCACGGCAACCTCTCTTCTTTCCACGAGAGCACCGCTTCCTTTTCTTTCCCCTGGAGCGCATCTGCTTCCAGAAGGACGTTTTTAGCAGGTCCAATCTTCCGAGCTCTGATTTGAGTTCGTTGCTGATTTCAGCTGTGCCCTGTGGTAAATCCGCTCCGATTCTTAACAGATCAGTTCGGCTGTAATTCACCCGCAAAAAACGCGCAGAGTCAGGTACAAAAACACTATTAAAATTACTAAAAACTAGAGATGATCCGGGAACTCGTGAAGCTGCGGCTGCACTGAGCGCGGCCATCTATCAATCTGAAAACAATAAAAGACTTGAAATATTTCAGTTGGTGTGCAATGAATCTAAAATATATGAAAGTTTCATTTTTATCATTACATTATGGAAAATACTGACCTTTATCACAATATGCTAATTTTTTGAGAAGGACCTGTAATGCAGTACTTAAAGGCAATAAATGGTTTAATTGTTCTTGATACTAAGCAAATTCTGGATTTAACTAATCTTACCAGTACATGTGCTGCCCTGAACAGATAGCTAAAGGGGTAGTAGAGCAGGTTGATGAAAGAGGCTGCATACAGGTCAGCATAGCGCATAGCTTGAGAAGCAAACAGGGTCTGTCGAGATCCACTGCGAAACAGACTTCCCATCATGCCATAGCACATGTCCATGTCATGAGTCACTTTCTGGAGAGGACACAACAACAAGTATAAACAAGTAAAAAGTTATTTATTTATTTCAGAAAACAAAGGATTCATTTAAAACTACCCGGTACCTTAATACGCCTCTGCAGAGAGCTGATGTCAGGTCTCTCATTGCTGCTGCTGTCCAGATGCCTGAAGAACAAAGTATGTAGTAGCTGTAGCAAAAGCTGTTTGAGGTCTGACAATTATTTCTCATTTCTTCAAACATTTTTAATAATAAGGGAATAAAGTTAATTTTCTCACTTTTCAGAGTACTGTATTCATAAATTACTTTCATGAATATAAGTTTAGCTTCTTAACATTGGAATTTGTTTTCTTAAGGTTTTAACTATTTTTGAATGGTTCAAATTTAATTGGATTTATTTTGTTCATGTTATGACACAATACTGTAGTCTCTTTAATATGAATAACACTTATTTTTCACAAATTTATTACACATTAATAGCTGCTATTGAAAAAGGATTAACTCACTTGTACAGCTCTGCAAGAAAACATTCCAGTGACTGAAGTTCCTCAAAAATGGCTACAAAAAAAGCAACAACCTACATTAGAAAATCAGCTTTTTATAACAACTAACAGTTTGGAGAACTGTAAGGACAAAAGCACATTTACACTTACAGTACCAGTTAACATTTGGAAACACTTATAAAGTCATAAAAACTGAGCCATCTATGCAGCAGTCACTTTAGCTAATTATCCAAAAAAGCTAAGTCTGGTCCTCTGGACATTCAAAAAACAAAACAAAACAAAGCAAAAAAAAAAAAAAAAAACTGTAGAAACGTTTCGTCTTTCGTCCGAAAGACTTCCTCAGTCTGAGAAGCTGTGTTCAGCTCAGTCTTATAAATAGCACCCTCCCACAGTGGATCAACCAGTTGGCTGATGACAGCCGAAACCAGCTGCTCACATGATCAAGGAGGACCATCAGCCTGACGATGGATCGTTAACACCCTGATGGTTGTTTGCTATTCACAGAGGGCTGAGTGATACTAGCAATAACAGCATTGTAAGTGGGGGACAGTTGAACCCGGAGGCCTCCACCTCTGTTTAATGATGGACGGTTTCTTTTCACAAAGATGGCCTCCTTTACTCCTCTCTCAAACCATTGTTCCTCTCTATCAAGGATGTGAACATCTTCATCCCTGAAAGAGTGACCGCTGGCCTGGAGATGAGTGTAGACCGCAGAGTCCTGACCTGATGATGTTGATCTTCTGTGCTGGGCCATCCTTTTGGCCAGTGGCTGTTTAGTTTCCCCGATATAAGACTGATCACAGCCCTCCTGACACTGAACAGCATACACAATATTACTCTGTTTGTGCCGGGGGACTGGATCTTTGGGATGAACCAGTCTTTGTCGTAATGTATTAATGCTAAATGTAAACGGAGTGAATGTATACAAGAGAAACACTGTATGGGTGTTTGTGTAAATAAGAAACACTGTAAATTGCTGTGAAAGTGTGAACCACTCATCATTTGTATTTACTAAAAACCTGGTACTGTATAGAGCCCATGCAGTAACAGTTTCAAGACTGTTGATTCTGCCCTAATGGATATTAGTTTGCCATGCAGCTATATGCATTTAGCACTGAATTAGTACAAACAGTTTTTATTAATATTATTCTCAAAGGCTAGAGTGAGACCATCACACCACACAACAGACTGGACCCTGAAGTTTGAGCCTGGCCTATGAGTCACTGACATATTCTCACAACAAACCTCCAAACACAGCTCAATGTTAAACCTCACCAGCCATCAGTCCTGACAGAACAAACATTTTGCTGATTTTGGGGGAACTTTTCCCACTTTTAACAGGAATCAGTCCACTTTAAAACACTTCTCATTCAACATGAGGAATAAATGTATATCCGGTGATTCTGACGTAAGGTGCTGAAGCTCTATACCAGGGGTGTCAAACTCATTTTCACCGAGGGCCACATCGGCATAATGGCTGACCTTGAAGGGCCAGATGTAACTTATAAATGTAACTAAATGTAATCTAATGTAATGTAAAATAAATGTAACTACCGTACTCCTTAATGTTGAATAACTCATTTATTATAACTTATTCAACTGACAATTACAGTTGCATAGAAAACATCTGTTTGCTTGTTGCTCTAACATAAATCCTTTTAAAATTTGTCAGCTTATGAAAACCCACATAACTCCATTAATGAAGGATGAAATTGTCCAAGTTAATTAAAAAAAACATAAAACTGAGCTGCAAAGAACATGTATGACACATGTAGCATCTCACCCAAAAAGGCTACACACAGCCTTGCATCCAACTGTGAATGACAACAATTTGTGTGCATACACATACCAAAATAAAGGTTGACTCAGTTCACAACTATATTACCGTACTCAAGTTGTTTGGTTAGTCTTTGATGAGGAGATGCTGCCTGTCCTTGAACACACCAAGTGGATTCTCTCTCTATGATTGATCATGTTCTGAAAATGATAAACACAAAACAAAATGCAAGCACAATCATTAAATTGCACACAGTTGAAATGTTCTTCTTCTTTGTTGAATTACATTTTATTATATTTTAATTAATCTAAAAAAGCTAAGTCTGGTCCTCTGGACATTTAAAAAACAAAACAAAACTTCATCTTTCAGGGATGAAAATGTTCACATCCTTGATAGAGAGGAACAATGGTTTGAGAGACGAGTAAAAGAGGCCATCTTTGTGAAAAGAAACCATCCAAGGAAGGGGAACATATTATTTTAGGTGGCTGAAATAATCACCTGTTTTTTGTTTTGTTTTTTTGAATGTCCAGAGGACCACACTTAGCTTTTTTCTACCTGGATTATTGAGAATGCATCAGGATATATTTGAATTAAATTTTAAGAAAATGCTAACCTGACAAACAGGAAAGTGGACAAGATTGTCCTGTTTCACTTGCCACATCCATTTATCCAATTTTCGCAGGAAAGCCGTGATCGCGTCGGACATCTGCGTGATGACTTGTTTGCATCCCTGCAGCTTCTGATTCAGCTGGGCGAGATGGTCGGTTATGTCGCACAACACAGCAAAGTCACACAGCCACTTTGAAGCTAGCTTTCACTGCAGCCTCGTTTTTGGCTGTGGGTTTCATGAACAAACTCTGCTGCGACTGCAGTTTGCCTTTTAATTCTTGGCAGAATGTGTTGCTTTTCTTGAAGGCTAGCTTTAGCGTACTTAGCTCCGTGTTTGGTTTCAAAACCGACACCGCCTCGTAACACAAAAGACATACCGGTCTTTCTCCTGGAAGCACAAACAAGTATTCGCCTTCCCATCTTTCTTGAAACTTCCGTCTGCATCAACTTTTCTCTTTCTGGACATGTTGGGATCATTATTTATATCTCAATTCCACTCGTTGGCATGAAGGTAGAAACACTGCCTCGGCTACCGTAGTCGAAAGGCATTGTGGGAAAACCGTTGTCGAAAGGCATAGTGGGGCTGCCGTAGTCGAAAGGCATTGTGGGAAATGTAGTTTTTGGTCAAAACTCGCTCGTATTAATTTTTAGACACTCAAAACTTTTTAATTAAGCTCTCGCGGGCCAGATAAAATGACATGGCGGGCCACATCTGGCCCGCGGGCCAAGAGTTTGACACGTGTGCTCTATACTGTAGAAGGGACAATTTAAATGGGGTTCTGATAGTTTATAGTAATGACCAAGGCTTAATTTGTAAACCAACTGATGCTGGAACGCAAACAGCAGGCGGGTCGGCGGGGTCTGTGGGTCCTCCCCCAGAAAATGTTGAATAAAGTAGATGCCATTTCCTGCATTTTGGTGTATTTTAACAAGTTGATAAACATCTACATGTACCTAAATTTGTAAATTATTAAATTACTATTTTAGAGAGCAACAACAACAGCTCTCTCCTTGTGCGTGAATAGGGCAGCTCCACTTCTGTCAAGCATCCTAACGCCCGAACTCGATTGCCACTGCCTTCAGGTGCTTCAATTCTCAGTTGTCCAACAATCCATTCATTTTTTAATTGAAAGTAAATTGGACCGTCTTTACAACATTTTGATCGCGGTTATTTTGACAAATTAGTGCTGTTGTTTTGATATGTGATGTGAATAATACACATCAAACATATCTCTCATTGTATTTTTAACAGTGCTGGGCAGCGCTAATCCAAAAATTAGTTCCACAATTTCTAAAACGCTTATTAATTTTTTTAGGTCCACAATTTCAAAAGCACAAATGTCTTATGAAAATTAGGGGAAGCTAATCTAATCCGCTATTTATATATTTATATATTATATATTTATATATAGCCGGCAGCGTTATGCAATATTTGCACTACACTGCCAACTGAAAAGTAACAAAAATGATCCTAAAAGGATGAAATTACAAAAATCAAAGGATTTATTTAATACTTTACGTACATATATTCTATTCGGCCACGAAATTAACAAAAAATAGAATGATCTTTTAATCCCTAAAACCACTTTTAAATCTCAAATACACGGGTGTGTCGCCACCGCATTTATACATAAAAGTAACCCAAATACATAAAACTAACGACTCACCGTCGAATGGTCGACACAAAACACACAATAAAATCCTCCGGCCACGTTAATTTGGCTTGAAACAGCGGGGTTCTCTGCGGATTTATCCATTAGTAACCCAGCACAACCAACCAGCTGGACACAGAGTTAGCGTCTATAGGTAGTCAACAGATTTAATGAAAAGTAACTAAAATACATAAAAATAACGACTCACCGTCGAATGGTCGACACAAAACACTCAATAAAATCCTCCGGCCACGTTAATTTGGCTTGAAACAGCGGGGTTCTCTGCGGATTTATCCAAGTACCCAGCAGCACAAACAGCTAGCCACAGAATTAGCCCCTGAGTTCACCTCTGACCCGGAAGATGTCAAGATGGAATAGTCCATTTTTAGTAGGGGGATAAAGAAATCGACCGTTTTTTTTATTGCGTATTTAATGATCGTTTTCATCGTAACTATAATTATTTTTATGTTAAATGTACATTAACAAGCAGGATCAATGTTAGGGATGTAGGTGACTGGCCGGGGCGCGGCGGGGCCGGGGCCCCATGCTGATTGGGATCCCCAGGCAACGGCATCATTTGCTACATGGTAGATCCGAGTCTGTTCTCCGCTCTGCTCCCTCCCCCCTCCAACCCTCCCTCCTCTCTGCTCTTTACGGTGGGGAAAAAGGTAAAACAAGTTGTAAATAAGTTTATTGGTTTTTACTGATAGATAATTAGTTATTAGCGGTACTGCATTTTAAATAAAAATAGCACAAATCCGCTTATGAATTATAAAAGTTAGTCAAACCACAAAAACGCTGACAAAAAGTTTAGGTCCACTGTAAGCGGATTAGCGCTTTAGCGCTCTCTAGCGTTCATATGCCCACCACTGATTTTTAATAATCAAAATTTTATTAATCATCCACTTAAACTGTCAAACTGATTTTAAATTTACAGTAGTTGTGCTGTTTAATTTTATTTTTGAGTTTTTAAATAAAAACGCGTGATGACTTTGGACTGTTAGGGGTGGAGATTTGAGTTACTGGATCCAAGCAAACAGTTACTGGAACACACCCTGTCAAAATATGAGAGTTCCCGGATCTTGTTCCGGCAGGTTCCAGCTCATATTAAGCCCTGGTCATGACTGTACTTATTTAAATAACATTTTAAAACGGGTACTGTGTGTATGTGTTGGTGAAGGCCATCTCACAGCTCTTGTCAGTCCAGACATGCAGCTCCTGGGCCATTTCAGGTATGACCAGGAAAGTCCTCCAGCCCTGACGCTTCTTGGACTTTAGAATGTCACCAAAAATGTGGTCGCCAATGTAGATGATGTCTTTTCCTTTAGCACCCAGCAAGTCACAGACAATGTCTGAGGAACCTGGACCAATAACAATAAAATAAATAAATAAATAAATTTTAGATTTTTCTTTCAACCATTCACTTAAAAAAGAAGAGATGTAGGTCTTGAATGACATTTCTCTCGGCACAAAAAAAAAACAAGTTTATTGGTTACCTCCAGAGTAAACGATACCATGCTGGAGAGGTCCAGTGTACGTGCCAATCTTCAGCCGGCCTGTCGTCTAAAGGTAACAGACACAATCAGAATGGTATACAAGCCATTTTTGTATTGTTTTTTACAGATGTTTCTTTCTTCCCATAATTTTCTTTTCCCAGATGTTCCCAAAACAATCAGTAAAGTTTTGCCTGTTTCATTCATGTAGAGCTCTAAAACGTTAGATCTTTCGGGGTAATGTTTATATTGGAATGGTCTGTTTTTACAAAATGTGAGTGAATCAACTCTGTGGGTTCAAGAGTATAAAAAGATTTAAAGGAGGCAAATGACCAAACAAACTTCTGGCCAGTTTTGGTAAAGCTGATTATTTCCCCCCTCCAGACAAATACATAAATGTTCAAGCACATTCCAAATGCAAATCAGAAATTGTTTGCAGAAGCTACCACAACTTAGAAAACATGAAAATTATTCCGTTTCCATACAACACACTTTTTCAAGATGGCTACAAACTGAAAAGGATCATTTTTATACCTTGGCTTTTAACACGTGATCTTATCTTTTATGGCATTTTAACACACCTGCAGTGAGACTGGTATATGTATTTTTTATTTCTTGTATGCTTTGTTTGTTTTGTGTCGTTTTAATTAACTTGTCTTTTGTGTTATTGTACAGCACTTTGGTTAACCCTGTGGTTTTTAAAATGTGCTATACAAATAAAGATGATTGATTGATTTCTGCATATAAACTAAGAGGACTATGAGGAGTGAAAATATGTACCCGTAAACCCTAAGACTATACAGTTTATTATATATTAATCAACAAATGTTTCAAAGCCACAAAACATCCTAGGCATGTTTGGAATTTTTCTCATGTATAAATATTTCAGTGGCCAAAAAAAAAAGAAAAAGAAAAGGAAGAAATTTCTAAATAATTGTTTAAGTTCTGTTTAGCACACACTTACAGAGTCCACTTGCCGCAGTACTGTTCCCTCTCCAAAAAACATAGGCTTGCGAGCATCCACAAGAATCAGGTCAAAGTAAGACTGCCAGGGTCGATGGGGGGTGTCCAGCTGCAGGTAGTGCACACAGACTATCATTACCTAGCTTTACAAATACACTATAAAGGTAGTCCTCGGGTTACGACGGTCTCGAGTTACGACGTTTCGTGGTTACGTCACGCATCTCCCATAAAAAAAAAATACAATTAAAAAAAAATAATATATATATATATAGTATATATATTT